>ONZH01014922.1:0-30591 GCA_900303285.1 Rhinella marina | reverse complement strand
AAGACTGACTGGTGGACAAATTACTTGAAGCATTGTCCGCAATCCACGACATCACCTGTTCACACTGTTGTGGTTTCAACAGTGCTCTACCACGTGTCCCTGTAAGTTCAGACATGAAGCTAGGGAGTGTAGCTCTGCGGCGTTCCCCTGCTACCTCATCAGCAGGTACTGTCTCACCCTGCTCAGGATCACGGCCTCTGCCCCCTGCAGTAACTGAATGCCCACGAACACGCCCTCGAGCCTTAGCCCTGGGGTTCAACATTTTCTGTATATAATTGTATTATATATACCAAAAAAAAAAATAAATGGGCCTGCTGTAATGAAACCCACAAACTTGTTCAATCTGAACAATATAATATATAGGTGGATAAGTTAGAGCAAGATTACGTATTTTATTACGTACCGTGCAGTATATAGCAATTACACTGAAACTATTAGATTAGGCAGGCTTGGTCTGCTTAAGTGCAACCCAGACAAATGTCGCACAGAGATTTTTCTAATGTAGCTGTATCAGTGAGAGCAAAAGACCGTATTTTATTACGTGACATACAGTATGGGTCGCCTGGACAGAAAATACGGATTGTGGTTTGTGGTGACTGGACAGCTGAACTGTGACATACAGAATGGTTCCACACAGCTGTATGAAATGGATTTGTATCACTGAGAGCAAACAAAAGGATTTTGTACTGTGACTTCCACTATCTATCAGTTAGACAGAAAAAAAATCTTCTGCAGACTGTGCCTATTTCAATGAAACACAAAAAAGTGTCCCACTTAGCTGTTTGAAATGGATGTGTCACTGAGAGCCAAAAAAACTTTTCCCAGTCTCCCTGCAAAATGCTGCAAATATGGCGGTAGCTGCACTACTAGTGCCAGCAAGCCCAGCCACAAGCAGATAAAAAAAGGGTCTTGTAGCCCTAACAAGGGCTGTTGGGTTCTTTTAGAATCACTCACAAATCTAGTAGAACACCTTAACACTCTCCCTTTATCACACTGCAGATCTGTCCCTAACGGCATCCAGGCAGCAACTGAGCCGAGCACCCCGGGCAGTCTCTAGTATATTCCAGGGTCACCTGATCAGCCCAGCCAACCCCTGCTATCGACATGTAAGGGCCCCACGTGATGCTGGGTGTACCGCAGAGTCTCCTGGCTTGTGATTGGCTGAGTTTATAGCCGCCAAAAATTCAAAAGGCGGGAGATGCCATTTCCTCGAGCATGGCGAGATACTCATCCGAGTAGCGAGCACTTACGAGTACCCTAATACTCGAACGAGTATCAAGCTCGGACGAGTATGCTCGCTCATCTCTAGTAATAACCTCTGCAGAGATATAATGGGGACAACACTTGGTACCTATCAAGATGAAACAGAGATAGCACATACTAGGCCTAAATACTGGTGCAATACTTACCATTTTTAGCACACATCTTGGTACATTAGCCTCCTACTCATGGCCCTTCTGCACGAGGACATTGGAAAAGGCTAAAAAAATCACAAGTTACATGCTGCCTGCCTGGACCTTTGGATTGCTTTATGAATTTGAATGAACTCTGCCTCTTGCCCTGAAATCTGCCTTTTTCCTGGCTATGTGTATTTCCTACTCCTTCAGTGTCATGCACTGGTGTCTCTGAACCCTAAGGGTAGGCTGCCAACCACAATAGGACTACTCCAAGAGGCAATGGTCTGGTGAAACCAGAAGACAGCCAGGATCACACCCTCTGGAATAGGCAAAAGTCAAGCCAGTTAGTTAGCACATTGTCTGTAACAGTGACCTTCCCTGTTGTGCTATAAGTGAGCCCCAATTAGCTGTGTCTATGCATGTATTAGAGCTGGTACAATGGCAAGTTCTACAGTATGTATGTATTAAACCAGTACTATTAGTGCTATGGCTGATTCTGTGAGTGTAATATAGTCGGTACAATGGCTGTTTCTATTCATATATTAGAGCTGGTACAACAGCACAATCTACAGTAAGTATGTATTACAACTGGAATTATTGGTTCTGTGGCTGGTTCTTTCCATGCACTATAGCTGGTACTATGTCTGGCACTCTTACCATGTTCATTTTATACTATCTGTAACTAGGAGATTCCAGATAATAAAATGGTCACACTCACTGTGTAGATAAAAAGTATGCAGCCTAAAACTAACCTCCTCTTCTAGAACTCCTGGGTCATGTGCACTAGTATCGGGGGGAGGGGGGGGGGAGAAAGGAGATGACATACCTGAAGCCTTTGTCATGGTCTACAATTGTGATATTGGAGAAAACACTTAGTGGCCACCCACACACTTTTTTACGTTGGACACTAAGAGCCCTTAGGCTTGGCAGCCCAATCTAAGTACTGCATGTGTCTCCCATGCAGTGGACATCTGGGGATTGGTTCTAGCATGTGAGCTGGGCTCCTGCTCTAACAGCCCAGACAGGCAGGAGATCCGATCTAAGCTGTTTAACTACTTAGATGCCATGGGCAATCACCTAGTGCACGTAAACAGTCACCAACGGAGCAGATTCCCTATATCTTCTATCTGCAAACCACAAATGTGATTGCAGTGTGCTGATACCAATGCAGGCAGGTAGTGGGGACTAGTGTTATGATCCAAGACTGCCTCCAGCATTTATTAGCAGGCTGCTCTTGTCTGCAGGCATTAGCAGCCATACAGTATGGAGCATGATAGACAGGCAGACAGTGGCTTACAGGAAAATAGGGTGGACCATGGCCTGCCTCTACAACTGGCCAGATTGCTGGTGCTGTCTGAGCTGTTGCAGTACTGCAAACACCCACATTCTCACTTGGCACAGGTCATTTGTTTCCCTTACCCTGCCCATTGGCACTCTGTCCTTTACCAAACATTTTATTCTGAAGTCTACTTAAACAATGTAAATTCACAGTCTTGGTACTCTAATATAGAGATGAGTGAACCACTTAAGAGATCTTGGGGGACCAAGCGTCCAAAAATTATGCCTTTACAGGCTCAGAATGCCTGCCCATATGACATGCTCAAATATTGATTGTCAGAAGAAAAAGTGGCTAAAAATTGTATAATACAAATATAGTGACACATCTCAGTACCACTCTGAATTAACGGAAGGTGTACTATCCACTGGCCCTTCCAATGCCAATATAATAAATGTCAGCAGCATCTGTGCAGAACATGATAGTAGGCAGCTCACAGAAGTAATATGATGGAGGCAGCAGCAGTAACCATACAGAATGTGATGGTAGGCAGGTTGCAGCAGTGGCATGATGGAGGTAGAAGCAGCAAGAAAAACTGGGGGTCAGTCAGCACATCCAAGTATGCAGGTGCACGTCACATAGGTGTGGCTGCGAAATAGAATGGTAAAACATAAAAAATGCAACAGCACTCTTTATGTTCTCGTCTTAAAGAGATCGCCTTGGTATGGCAGACGGGCACAGATAATTTTTTGTACAAAGTTATCTGCCAAGAATCTCACATTTACAATGTAGCGCTAGCATCGTGTAGATGGTGAGTATGGCGGTATTATATGTACTCGATTTATTGTCTGTGTCCGCAGAGTGCTGTTGCATTTTTTATGTTTTACCATTCTATTTCACAGCCACACCTATGTGACGTGCACCTGCATACTTGGATGTGCTGACTGACCCCCAGTTTTTCTTGCAGTTTAGGTGGAGGCGTGGCTGACTCCACTACCATTTCGGAGGTAGAAGCAGCAGCCATACATAACAAAATAGTAGGCAGATTGCAGCAGTGGCATGATGCCGGCAGGCAGACAGACAACAATACTGGAAAGATAGGGCTTGGTTCAATTTGATAAAATTGATGTTTTGGACACTGGTTGGAGGACAATTCGGCCCATTTGGGTGTCACCACATCCCTCGTGGCACTGACAACCTGCTCTGAGATGACACTGTAGGATGGGCAAGAAAGAAGAAAGAGAGCATGTTGTGCCAGTTCAAACCACTGTTCTAGTCTGCTTGCCCAAAATCCATGGAGTCAGGGAACAGGGTATGTACCAGAAAATGGCCAGAGTTTTGATATGCCTGGATCTGAGTGCTGAGACAGTAGCTGTTGATTAGCTGAGTAGCTTCAGCATGGTGTAGTGTACACAGTGTTTCCTGGTAGTAACATAATTTGGCCTCCCTTTCTGCAAGAGGAAAACATTTCCCCATTTTGTCTTGGGGGTGAAGGTGTAAAAGCATGGCTATACAGTAATCATCAGACTGCTTGATGTCAATGATACACCTGTCAGTGAGTAAGCAGGCGACCCAGAGGAGCCAGTTCTTTCCACTTTCACCGGCACTGAGGTGATTTGGCCGTTGTCACCGTCATCATCATTATACTCTTCCTCCTCCAACTCTAAATCCTCTTCAAGAGGCATCTCCTCCTCCTCCCCCATGGGAGTTCTCATTGTGGGTCAGCAACAGCTACAGGGTGGACAGCAAGATGTTTTAGCTGTTTTTCTTCCGCCTTCTTCACCTCCTGTTGCATGAGCATCAGCATCTCTTAAAAAATAAATAAGAGGGGGATGAGGGACAACTATAGCATGAATGGCATTAGCTGCCACTGCCCGACCTAGAAATAAGACATGCTCCCTGCTGAGGTGGTCTGGTGCATGACCAAATTGTTCACAGCTTTCCGCTGCTCGTACAGATGTTTTAGCATGTGCAATGTTGAATTCCAGCTAGTTGATACATCACGGGTAGAGTTGAGGGAATTTTTCAAAAATTTAATTTGGACGATTCACCAAATTTCCCCAAAATATTCCACCTGAATCTATTTGTGGTGAATCACATTAAATATCAGCTATTTCCTGGCTGCAGAGAGCCAGTATATTGGTGTAGAATACTGTGCATTTCAGAAACATGCATAGCTAGTCTGCTGTGGTAGTGAAACAGTTACTTTGCGTCTGTATGACAGGCAGTTGACAGGCATTGCTCATAGATTCACTTCACTTATTTAGTCAGTTACGGGGCCAAAATTGACCAAATAACTCAAGTGTGAACTTATCCTAAATGAAAGAGTGCACTCCTTTTTAACCATTGTCAGCTGATTCCAGATAGATTTCTACAGAATCTGTTCTATTAAATGCTTATACAAGTAAGGATAGGAGAGGGTGTCAGCAATAAGTTTGTGTTGACATCACTGTTTATTTTGCCCTCCCCTGTGTGACTGGATCAGGATCCATTGTGTTTCTCATTTTTCTGTCCTTCTGACAGATCAGAAGAAGGGAAAAACAAATGGCGATGTCAAAAAGGCCAAACAGGCACAATAGTGATGAGGGGGAGGGTGGAAACAACGTGTGTCGCACCCTGAATGATCTAGTCTGATTGATCAGGCACTTGCGTGTGGAAATCCTGGCTGATCCACACCTGATTCCTCTTCACAAAAGTCAGTCTCTCCACATTTTGAGTGGAAAGGCAAGTTCTCCTTGGAGTAACTATGCCCCCAGCCTCACTAAACACCTGCTCTGATGACACACTACTGGCCGGACAGGGCAAGCTTGTCCAGGACGAACTCAGGCAGTTGCGGCCACAAATAAAGTTTGGCTGATCTTGGATGTGGAGTGGCAGGGTACAGTCCAAGTATACCACCACCTGCTGATTCTGATTCTGCTCCATGTCTTGCTGCTGGTGGGTGGGTTTCTTCCTATTGTTGGTGACAGTGGTTCTGATTAGTGCTGAGGGAACATGTTCAGGCGAATATGATAGTGTAAGGAGAGAAGAACACTAGGCAGGGATAATATTTATTTTGAAAAGACCCAAAAGCCATATATATATATATATATATATATATATATATATATATATATATAGCTGGTGCATGGTGTATTACTCTCTGTATACTATATACCTAACATCCTTTGCTATATTTTTTTGCTGTTAATTAAGTCCGCAGTACCTCTTTTGCGTCTGCTGTATAACATTTGCGCAAGGAGGCACTTATAGTGTAGGGATAGGATTTGGCTAGGCAAGGCTAGTAGTTCTGTTCAAAAGACACAAAAGTCCATTGTTATATCTGGCTGCATTTTTTTTATTTTGGTGCAAAAAGAATGCATGTGTGCCTGACGCTAACACCACGTGCACAGCGTGTGCATTAGAACCTTTCTGTAGTCTATATACCTGACATCCGTTGCTATTTTTTCTACCATTAATTAAGGCCGCAGTACCTCTTTTACGTCTGCTGTATAACATATAGCGTAGGGATAGGATTTGGCTAGGCAGGGCTAGTTGTTATGTTCAAAAGACACAAAAGTCCATTGTTATATCTGGCTGCAATATATTATTTTTGTGGTGGGTTAAAAATTGTGCAAGGTTGCCTGACCTCAACACCACCTTTTCAGTGTCTGCTGGCTAACATTTGTGTATCCCAAATAACAGAAATCCCGTGTATTTTTTTCTGCGGCTATTGAAGGCGACATTACTAATGTCGCCGTGATTAGTGGCAGAAAAAATCGCAATAAATGTCAGGTATATAGGGAAAACATATATTGTCCTGCACATGTGATGTCACCGTGATTAGCGGCAGAAAGAAACGCAATAAATGTCAGGTATATAGGAGAAACATACATTGTCCTGCACATGTAATGTCACTGTGATTAGCGGCAGAAAGAATGCAATAAATGTCAGGTATATAGGAGAAATATACATTGTCCTGCACATGTAATGTCACTGTGATAAGCGGCATAAAGAAACGCAATAAATGTCAGCTATATAGGAGAAACAAACATTGTACTGCACACGCTGCACAGCTGGTGTTAAGATTAGGCAAACTTGCGCAAATTTTGACAATGAAGAATAACAATATTGCAGCCAGATATAACAAAAGTCCTTAAAAGGACTTTTGGGTCTTTTCAACAGAACAACTAGCCCTGTCTAGCCAAATACTATCCCTACACTATCTGTGCCTGATTGTGCAAGCGTTATACATTATATGAATAACGGCAGAAAAAAATACACTGGATGTCAGGTATTTAGGATTCAGAAAGGTTATATTGCACATGCAGCACAGGTATGTGACATTACCTGCGCTGCGTCTGCTGCATAACATTTGCTCATTCGGTGAAATTGGCCTGCTCATACACTAAAAAAAATCTGCGCAACTGTACTTTTGACAAACTTGCATATATACCATTTAGTATGCGCAAGGCGAGCAGTAAAGGACAGGGAAGTGGGCGTGCACGGTGGGCGCGGTGAAACAGTGTCTGCAGGCAGAGCACAAAACACAAAGTCATCCAAAACTCCTAGCTTCATGTCTCAGTTTGGAGGGCGGTGCAAGACAGGTTCTTGTTAGGTCAACATGTCAGGAAGAGGACCAGAATGAGGTTAACTTTTTAGGTTAAAAAATTAGGGGTGAGGGCCTGCTGGTAAGGCAGCTTAATAAGCAGTTTGATATGATGGAGGAAGAGGCTAGCACGTGACACAGGGAAGAGGAGGCAGTGGTGTGACCTGCAGACACCGATTGTGGATCCAGGTGTTTAGCGCACCTATTAGGGTGCTTTGCTGCCATGAAGATCATGCTGGTGGTGGTCAGGTTGCTAGTGTTCATGCCCCTGCTCATTTTGGTACGGCAAATGGCAATTCTTTTATCGTCCACACTTGTTGATGTGGCCTGCCTTCTCCCTTTTGCCACCCCTGCCTCTTCCAGCCTGTTGTGGTGATCGACATCCCTCCCCCTCTGTACTGCTGTCCTCGCTCAGCTTGCCTCCTTCCCATGTTGGGCCAGTGATTTCATCGTCCACCACCTCCTCTTCCACTTCTTCACTCTGGTCCTCCTCCTGATAAGTTGACCTTCAGTGCTGCTGACACATAAAAACACTTGTGGTGAGGGCCTGCTGCTGATCTGACCGATTAAAACATTAGGGGCGAGTGCCTGCTGCTGAGCTGACCGTGTAAAACATTTGGAAGAGTGCCTGCTGCTGATCTGACTGTGTAAAACATTAGGGGTGAGGGCATGCTGCTACTTGCGCTTTATATACAAGTAAATATATGTTTCCTAACAATATTTCCTCTAAAATCGATGCTATCTTTGGTTTTTGGGGGTATTATTTTCATTCCGTAAAAGTGGCGTAATAGTTGGACATCATCGTTAATAGCAGCGACTTTGGTGTCCAAGATGCATCCAGACATCCTCCCCATGCTGTTCCGTAATCATTTCAGTGGTGTTTTCACCATTTTCTCACTTTTCCCTATGAACCAGACACCCTCCCCTCTGCAGAGCAGGGTGTGCCTGGTGTTCTTCCAATGACTTCCATTATACTCGGGTGCTCAACCGAGCACTCAAGCACCACCTAGTGTTTGGCCAGAGCACCCGAGCATCGCAGTGCTCGATCATCACTAGTTCTGATTTTCAGTTGGCAAGGAGACAGCTAGGGTTTGATTTCCTCTTGAAGGACGTGGAGTACTTCCTCCCCAGTGTGACTCGATTTGACCAGGAAAACCAGGTGCAGAACAGCATGACACAGTCTTGCCCTGCACAGGTGGTATGCTGGAGTAGCACTCCAAATTGTGCTTGCTGTGGAGGCTAAAGAGAAGGTTGAGGATGGGGAGGCCGAGGAGGACATTGGCGCAGGACTCTCTGCTTGAGAATGTAGAGGTGGCAGTGCCATCACCTGCAGGGTGCATGGGTCAGTCCTCCTTGACATGATGTTCTTCCTGTTGTCAATGACCACGATTCCGATTTTCAATTGGCAAAGAGACAGATAGGATTCAATTTCCTCTTGAAGAACACAGATCAGTTCCTCCCCTTTGTGATTCCGTTCGACCATGCACAACAGGTGCAGAACAACATGATACAGTCGTACTTTGTGCAGATGGTATGCTGGAGTAGCACTCCAAATTTTTCCTATAGTGATCTCTACTTTTCCTATAGATCTCCACAGCACCCACAGATTTACCCCTGCCCCTTTACAGTAACTTCCACAGTGTCTGCCCCTTTAACATTGATCTCCACAGCATACTGCCCTTTAACAGTGACCTCCACAGCATCCTGCCACTTTAACAGTGATCTCCACAGTGCCTAACCCCTTAACAATAACATCCACAGTGCTCTGCCCTCTTAACAGTGACTTCCATAGTCTCTTTAACAGTGATCTCCACAGCGACTGTCCATTTATAAGTGTCTTCCACAGTACCCTATCTCATTATCAGAATTGCCACAATAGCCTGCCTCCTTAATAGTGATCTCCACAGCCTTCCGCTCTAGGGTGGCCAGAGGTCTGGTTTTAGGCTGGACAGTCTGGCTTTCAGACTCCCTTTCCTCCAGCAGACACAGGGCCTGGATAGACATAGGGATGTCCTTTTGAACAGCTCACACTCATACAGCAGCACTGTGCTGTCTTAACGTGAGCTGCAGATAGAAAGTCACCCTTCCTCCAACCTCTGCAGCTGACCTGAGATTGATTTTACCATATTTTTTTTAAATCTCTGCTGGCTGTGGAGTGGGAGGGGGGTGGCCTAACCAGAGCCGGGGGTGGGGTTTTAAAGTCAGTCTTTTGAGGGCGGTCACCCTACTCCGCTCCCTTAACAGTGTCATCCACAGCGCCTTGCCCCTTTAAAGATTTAAAGTGGACCTACAACAGTGAAGAAAAATGACTGAGTTGTTATGAAAACCTGATGTAATATATATTGAACAGACCCCCAAAAAATTAAATTCCAACTGTATGTATATAAAATAGACATAAATGGATGATTGAGGCCTGATGCTTAAATTTACATTTACACTGTTGAATTTCCGAACTGCAACATAAAATGTCATTTCTTGTCAATTGATTTGTCACAAATATCTATACATCATGTATATCCAGGCTACTCTGCCTAATTATAATAATTTCAATTGATAGTCCAATCTCAGTGTGATGGATGTATCACTATATACATTATATTCTAGTTCACTCGCACCCATAGTCAATCCTTTCTGTAGACACTGTGCCATCAGTATGACAGGTGTAATTTTGACATCTACATCACTGTACACCAAGATTCATAGCTCATTTCTTCTGGTATAGAAAATTAAAATCATATAGCACTTTTCAGTAAAGCCAAAACCATGTTTGTGCCCCTGCAGGAGCTGTGCCCAATTGGCTCCTTTGCCCTCTTTCATACAAGCGAGTTTTCAGTGTGGGTGTGTTGCATGAAGTGAACGCATAGCATCCGCACTGAATCCTGACCCATTCATTTCAATGGGTCTGTGTACATGAGCGTTTTTTTTTTTTTGCTCACGCATCAGTTCTGCATTGCGTGAAAATCACAGCATGTTCTATATTCTGCGTTTTTCACACAGCCCTGGCTCCATAGAAGTGAATGGGGCTTCAGTGAAAAACATATTTTTCACTGATGGTTGCTAAGAGATGTTCTTTGCAAACCTTCAGTTTTTTATCAAGTGCGTGAAAAACGCATCAAAAAAAAGAATTCAACAACTGAACACAATCACAGACAAAACTGACTGAACTTGATTGCAAAATGGTCAGAGTTTCACTGAACGCACCCTGAATGCATCCAGACCTAATCCGTCATGCTCATGTGAAAGAGGTCTTAGTGGAGCAAACTAAGTAATGGAGGCAGCACCAATAAAGTAGTAGAGAAAAAAAGTTGTTTTAATGCATGTTGTGGTAGTCCAAACACTTGCTTTTCAACCCCTTCTGTTAGCTGTAGATTTACTGTTCGTCAGTATTACAGGTCACTGTTACCATCATGTCTAATTTATCACTGTAGACCTAACCACGTAGTGCACCAAGGTTTAAGTTCACCCTCCCATGACAGAGTGGGAAGGGTGGCAACAATGACAGTAATAGTGACAATAGTGGCCCCACAACAGGGTGCAGATAGAGGCCAACAGTAGAGGCAGTAACACAGACAATAGTGGCCCCATGAGTGGGGAGGGGGGCAGCAGTGACAGCAAGGTTGTGTTTATATCACTGTTTATCTTTCAGTTCTTCTGATCTGTCAGAAGAACAGAAAACTAAAAGAAACAAAGCCTATATTTGGAGTATCCATAAAGCCTCTTTCAGTCTCTGTCAGCATTTGATCAGTCAATGTAAGCCAAAACCAGAAGTGGGTCTATAAAATGTAACAGAAATATCTGAATCTCTTCTGTGTTTTGGACCCACTCCTGCTTTAGGCTTACAAATACTGATGCAAAATACTGACTGTGTAAAAGAGGCCTTATGCTTAATTTGCATATGTTTTGACCATTTATATCTGAAATCAGTTATTTTAACAAAGGAAAAAAATCCTGCATGCAGGACTTTAATGACCTTTTCACTCGGTTAGTATTTTGCATCAGTATTTGGGCAGTATTTGTAAGAAATAAAATTAGGAGTGGGTCCAAAACTGAGATAAAATGCTAATGGTAATATTTGCATCTTTTCTACATTTTGGACCCACTCCTGATTTTGACTTACAATGACTGATCAAATACTGACCATGTGAAAGTTCCTTACAGAAAATACAGGACTTTTAAAAAAAAAAATTTCTGTTCTTCTCACGGGTAAGAAAAATGGCAAAAAAAGACAGAGACAATAGTAACCTCATAACAGAGTGGTAATGGGGATCAACAGCAGTGACAATGACAATAGTCACCCCATTAAAAGAGAGTTGAGAGGGTGGGCAGCAGCAATGGCATAAAGCACAAGATGATGGCAGATCACAGTAGTAGCAGAACCCAAAACAGCATGTGTGATGGTAAGGCCCAGTGGCATGCATTTCCTTTTAAAAATGTAACATTAGGCAAAGAAGCCCAAAGAAGGGTCTAACAATGTTGATAGCCAGTAGTCATCCCTCTGCCAGATGCTGACAATAACTCTGTCACTACACAGACATGACAGCATGCATCTGGCCATTTGCACAAGGGACTCAGAGAGTCTCCCTGTCTCCATCTCCACTCCTTATTCCCATGGTCTTTCGGGGTCATCTATGTTGGCTTTGTTATTGCCCTCTATCTCCTCATGTTCGTCTTGCTCCTCTACTGTCGCTTGGGCAGATAAACCACCTAGTTGCGTATAAAACTTCTTTACGTTTATGTCCTCTTCTTCCTCTGCCAGTTCATCCTCCTCAGGGATCATATAAATATATCAGTATCTGCTCCAGGACGTGAAGAAGTGGACTGACATCATTTATCCTATAGTTCTGAGGACTGACAAATAAAGAGGCCTCCTCAAAGGGCCTGAGCGTTGACCACCTTCCTCTGCTTGTACAGACAGTCTAAGATATGGAGCGTGAAGTTCCACCTGGTGGAAATGTCACATCTGGTGATGTTGGGGAAGAGCATTTTGCCTTTGCACCTCAAGGAGGGCGTGTTTTGCACTGTAAGAGTGGCTGAAGTATATGCACAGTTTCTTGGACATTTTTAACAGCTCTTGTAGTTCAGTTGAAGACTTGAGGAATCGGGTGACAAAGAGATTGAAGACGTGCGCTATGCAGGGCTCATGCATTAGCCCTCCTTGTGTGGACAAAATGTTCTTTCTGTTATCACTGACCATGGTTCCTAACTCCAGTTGATGAAAAGACAGCCAGCGTTCGATTTAATTATTAATGATGCAGAGCAGTTCTTACCCGATGTGGCACCGTTCACCAAGGCTGATCAGGCTGATCGCGTGAAACGCTTAGCTTTGCATAGTCGATACATTGGTGGACCACTGTGAACTATGCCTAGAGGGGAAGATGAGGACAACATGGAGGATGAGGAGGCAGAGGAGGACATTGACGCAGAAATCCCAGCATTACAATACAGAGGCTGCATTGCCATCACCTAACCAAGTTGCTAGTGTGCCTGGTCTTGGACAACAGTTTTACCAAACACCAAAAGGCCCGAGGACTGGCTCGCTTTATGCCCAACTAACATATGCAGTGCTGCTTTTACAGCCTTTTTGGAAAAATAATTTCAGCTCGGGACTTTCCACCTTGTGTGCGCACAAGCTATTAGTTCTCTGAAATGTGCAGATTCAACAACATGGAAAGGGGGGGACTGTAGTTCCAGCAAATTGGCCAGATGTCGTTGGTTGAGTGCAAGCATACTGTTGTCGTTTTGCAATCACCTTGGTGATAGATTGCTCTAGAAACAAGTGATGAGAAGTAGTAGGAGGAAAGGCCTAAATTTATTATCCCTCACAGATACGTTTGTGTGCTTGTCTGTGTATTGTGTTGAATTGATCACCTACAGTTCTGTATATGCTGGTTTAATTAAAATCAACAAGTCCCAAAAAATGTAAAATTTTACCCATGTCGAGAAATACATAAACTTTAATGGATAATTAAGGGCCAGCTCCGATGATCAATTTCACGTTAACACTCAAACGTAGCTTGCTGCCCTACTCTGTGTATTGCTGCAGTAATCACTTATATACAGTATGCTAGTTTAATTAAATTGAAAAACTCCCATGTGGAAGCTGAATACACTAAAATGGACAAAAGAGCATTGACACTTAAAGAGGTTTTGTCACTTCAGTAAATGGCATTTATTATGTAGAGAAAGTTAATACAAGCCACTTACTAATGTATTGTGATTATCCGTATTGCACCCTTTGCTGGCTGGATTCATTTTTCCATCACATTATACACTGCTCGTTTCCATAGCTACAACCACCCTGCAATCCAGCAGTAGTGGCCATGCTTGCATACTATAAAAAAAAAACAAAAAAAACAAACAAACAAAAAAAAAAACACCAGCCTATGTGAGCCCATGGTCATGGCCACCAGAGAGCCTGGAATTGTTTATTATAGTGTGCAAGCATGAGCACTGCTGCTGGATTGCAGGGTAGTTGTGACCATGGAAACGAGCAGTGTATAATTTAATGGAAAAAGGAATCTAGCCAGCAAAGGAAGCAATATGAGTAATAACAATACATTAGTAAATGGCTTGTATTAACTTTCTCTACATGATTAATGCCACTTGTTGAAGTGACAAAACCCCTTTAATATCCCACTAACACTCTCAGATAAATTCTTATCCTAGACTGTGTATTGGTATATTGATCACCTATATGCTGGTTTAATTAAATTGAAATTGAACCTCCCCCCAAAAATTTAATTGGAAATGGAATTCATGGAAACGGACGATTGAGGCTTGACAGTCAATTTCTCTTTATCACTCACAGCAAAATCGCCTCCTTACTCTGAAGTAATCATGTACATATGCTGGTTTCATTAAATTGAACCATCCCCCAAAAAATTAAATTGCAACTGTGTGGAAATGGAATTCACGGAAACAGGCAATTGAGGTATGACACTCAACTCCACATTAAAACTCATTGCTGCATTATTCTTTGTATTGCTGCAGTAATCATGAATATATGCTAGTTAATTAAATTAAACAATCCCCTCAAAAAATGTAATTGCAACTGTTTGGAAATGGAAACGAACAATTGAAGCTTGATTATCTATTTCACCTTAAAACTCGCAGGTAGATTGCTGCCTTTCCCTGTGTGTATATATATATATATATATATATATATATATATATATATATATATACACAATTTTTTTATTTTTTTATTATTAAATTGAACAGGTCCCAAAAATGTATATAATTTGAACTGTGTGAAAACTGAATATAATGAAATGGATGACAATGAAAAGGCCTGACCCTTAATATCGCATTAAGACTCACAGGCAAATTATGACCTTAGTGCGTATTGATGTACTGGTAACCTATATGCTGGTTTCATTAAATTCAATAACCCCAAATTTCTTGTCAAAGTTTGGGAAAGAAACCTAATTGAATTTTTGAAAACTTTGCTTATCACTAATCACAGCATTCCTCCTGTACATTATTCTTGCAACCACAGGGAAACATTTCATTTGCCTCCTTTCTGTCTGCACTGCCCCATCCTAATATGGGGCCTTATTTTTTCCCAGGAATAGGTAACAAAATCTCATGTGCTCAAGCAGTGGCGTAACTACAACTAACTGGGCCCCACAGCAAATTTTTGAATGGGGCCCCCTCAGAAACTTCCTCGCAACCCCGAACTCACATGCAGCCCTCACTCTTGTGGCTAGTCAAGATTGAGCTCTCCCAGACAAGGCCTGACAGCCGCTCCATCCGCTTTCTATAGTGTCACTGTATATAATGTCATATAATACTGTTGAGGGGGGCCTGACAATAAAATCTTTTAGTCTCCCTCCTGAGGGGGCCCCTTGTGGGTCTGGGCCCCAAAGCAGCTGCTTCCCCTGCTTCCCCTATTGCTACGCCCCTGTGCTCAAGGGCTTCCTGTTGATGACTTGTGTGAGAACAGTTAACATTTTTTACTGTCATGAGGAGGAGGTTCAGGAAGAGTCCGGAGACTCCATGCATAACTGTGTTGGTGGTAGTGGTAGTACTAGTTGCACATGTAGCCACAATGATGGTGATAGTGACAGTAGCACTTAAGGAAAATACAGAACAGGGAAACAGGAAGAGGGCAAAGGAGCCCATGATAACATATCATAGTCTCATAAAAGTGTGGAAGGTAGGGATTACAATGACAATAATTTTGTGCTGGACATGACCTCGGCGCCAGATCGAGTTGCTGAGAAGGATGTGAAATCAGAAGAAGAGGGATAATGCAACGGCAGCAGCAATACAGAGCCGAGGCAATGTATGGCCAGAATCTCCCAAAACACTGCCAGGGCCAGATCTGCCTTTATTATATTTAGCTCGGAAACTGGTGATGCCACTGACACTGTGGGCTCAGGCTCAAAATGTGTCAGACCTAAGTCAAGCTCAGCTGCCAGTAGCTCTGTGTGGAGTGTATGACTGTTTCTTGTCTGGCAGTTTTTCTCCACAGTACCAGAAGACAAAAGCATTGCTATGAGCAAGATCAAGCACACAGACATAGGCAACAGTAGAATCATCCAATCCAGTGAGAAAGTTGATGTGGCTGCCAGCTAGTGTAACAAGAGCATCCACCTTTGCGGCAGAAACGCTGTATTCATGTACAGTACAATGTCCTTTTCATTGTCATGATTAGTTACTGCTTATCCTGCTTAGGCTCCTCCTCTGCTCTGTCATCAGTCATCAATAAGGAAATATGTGCCCAGGAAACAACTCTATATGCCCAGAAATCTGCTGGTGTGCAAGCTTTATTCCCACCTGGCCAAGTTGTGGGTTGTGGAATCGCTTCTAAACAAATTGGATTCTATTGTCTTCAGGGAGATGATGGCGTGAGGTCAGTCTCACTGGAAGATGCCTAGCCATTAGAGATGAGCGAGCATGCTCGGGAGCAATTTTCGAGTTGTAGCGTACGCATCTTCAAATCTGTACACAAATGCGTACGCATCTTGTAATGTGTACGCATAAGTAAGTTCAGCTTTGTGGTAATGAATCAATTTTTCCTAAAATGGTGGCTGAAAGTTAAAAAAAAATTATACTCACCTCATGCACTTGATCACGGAGAGGCTATTCATTCGCTCCCATCTTGATTGACAAAAAATCGCCAAAGGACCTGCAGCAAGAGTGATGACCTCACCATGTGATCATGCTGGCCATGCTCAGTGATGTAATCACTAATGATACGACAATGCACAACCAGCGTGATAACGTGGTGACGTCATCACGCTCAACGTAGGTTGGCGGGGTTTCTTCAACCAAGCTGGGAGCAAATGGCCTCTCTGCGATCAAGTGGATTATTTCAATTTTTTAATTTTTTTTTTACCCTGGATTAACTACTGAGCAACTGAATGTGAGTTTTAGATGCCTCGATCAGTGTTGAACACAACTGATCTGAGGGGTTAAATGAAGGCGGTGTTATTGCATCTGCCCCATACATTGTAAAGTCATTTATGACAAAGTAATTCATAACAAATCAAATTTCTTGTTGAAATTCGGCAAAGCTGCCGAATTGGATTTTTGAAAACTTCTCTCCTCTCTATCTAGGACACATATTAAACGGGTTTCCAGGATTTTAATACTGACGACCTATCCTCAGGATAGGTCATCAATATCTGATCGCTGGGGTCCAACACCCCGGACCCCAGCCAATCAGCTGTTTGAGAAGGCACTAAAGTTCCTGTGAGGACGGTGAGCTTCTCACAGCTCGCTAAGCACAACACTGTACATTGTATAGTGGCTGTGCTTCAAAGGCTCAGTCACTTCAAAGTGGCTGATCGTGATACCAAGCATAGCCGCTACCAAGCACATTCACTATACAATATATGGAGCTGTGCTTGGTAAGCATGGAGAAGGCCATAGTGCTCACAGGAGAGCCGAAGCCTTCTCAAACAGCTGGTCAGCGAGGGTCATGGGTGTTGCATTCCCAACAATCAGATAGAATTGGTCATCAGTATCAAAATCCTGAAAAAAAACTTTAACTAACTGGTAATTACTTTCCTGTTGGCTCAAAATATCCTGAAATGTGTGATGCGAGATGACCAGCATCTTAAAAAAAAAAAAAAAAAACATGATATGTGATATTGTGTCACACAATGCCTATCCTATATCTGTCTATGTGCGGTCAATGCAGTTGATGTGATGTGTGTTATGGCCAGTCAAGAATTACCAAGTTATTATATTGTATTGTGCTGGTTTTGTTATAAAAATGGTTTCCTTAGTCTTTAACCAAATTTAACCAAATTTGAGCTAAGGTAAAGTTGTATGTGTAAACAAAGGTTTACATGTAATGGAGAGATGATAATTCTAAAGTGTCATTATAATGAGGGAAAGTGCAGTTTTTCATGAGAATAGTAAGTCAATTAAAGGGTTTTCTCATCTTAGACATTTATGGTGTATTCACAGCATATACCATAACTGTCCTACTGGGACCTGCATCTGTCTCTCAAACAAGGGTCCTATAACCCTACCCTGTCTCAGCTGGTTCTATTTGGCCACCATATCCATTCTGACAAAAGTTTATTGACACAGTCAAGCTCACTGTTTTATGCTTCATCCATAATTACGGTACAAGTGCATAAAAGCACTGGCATAGCTATAGGGGGTTCAGAGGTAGCAGTCGCTACCGGGCCCATGAGCCCGAGGGGGCCCAAAGACACTTGTGCAGCATAAGAAGACCCCAGTATTATAGAAAGTGCATACTGGTCAAGTTACACCTCTAACTGGACGGAAGGGGTTAGGTCAAGAATTTGGCATGGGGGTGTCCTTTCAATGTATCTATCAGGCAGCACGAAGGCTATGTGCTTCCCTGCCCCTGGCCACAAAGCACTGAGGGAAGGGGGCCCAAGATGAACTCTTGCACCAGGGCCCATGAGCCTTTAGCTACGCCCCTGCATGAGAGTCATGGAAATGGCGTAGAACCGAAAAAAAGTGATGTGTCTGCATCTCACAAGCTACAGAAGCATTTCATCCCTCCATTCTACCTTGTATGTATCTATAACTCACACTCAGTTTTATGAACGGGCATTACCTAGTGGGGGGCCCTGACCCCATCAGACACTTATGGTGTTTTGGAGGATATGTCATAAATGTCTGAGACAAGAATACCATTTTGTGTTAGCAAGAACAGGCTTGACAGAACTAATGCCATAATAAGAAGTGCTGAATGAAGACGCATTGGAGGTTACAAACTGATATTTACACAATGAACAATAGAGAGTCGTGAAATAGAATAAAATATTTAAGGGCAGGGGTTTGGAGATTGTTAAGAAAGTCATAGAATGAGAGCTACTTAGTAAAAAGAGCAGGGTCCTCCATTATCAAGGACTATTTATGGAGAGGAGTGAGCTGAATTTATGGTGGGTGACTACTTGTCCACTCCTATGATGAAGATAGTGGGATCAGGCCTGCATGCGACAAAACAGTGAGATGTTATTGTACAATATTAGTTGTATCCTTTGAAACTCCGATTGTACAGACAGATTGTATATTACTTACTTTTTGTCTTAATCCATATGTCTGTAAATTAGTTCTTTTTAGCAGTATTCTGTTGAACACATGAGCCAGAATATAGACTGATGTGAATACATAGTACATACTATGGTCGTTATACATTGTAGCTGGGAAACTATATATCTCAGTGCAGTTAACTCCACGGATGGCTTTATAATACCGTTTAAAAAAGTCATTTTTTTTTTCGTTTTTAGTCAGGCAGTTATGAAAGCTGTACCAAAGATCTTCCAGCAGCGGATCATCTGGACGGGTCAAGGGGTTCAGGTTTTGAATGACATTAAACTTGGGGACCGCTTTCCTTGGTAACGTAAACATTAAGCTGCAGTTCACCAACTGAAAATATACACATCCAAAAACTGCAATACCAATCCAAGACTCATGAAAGATCATGGTGATATTTTCCATTTCAGCCTTGTAGATACTATCAGCATAATGCTTGTCAAAAAGGCCACAAATCACTATGACTTTTGCATGTGATTTTCTAATTTTGGCCATTTCCAATTTATTTTTTTGGTAATTATATTTTTCTAAATTAATGATAAAGTCTACACAGATCCCATGTTTGGTCATCATTTTACTAAGTACTTCTGACTCCATTTCACCAATTATATTGTTTGGTGTAATCATCCCAACCCAGTTCCATCCAAAATATATCAGAGTCTTCACTATAGCTTCATATCGGACCTGCTCTTCAGGAGTAATCTGATATGATGTTGGATATGAGACTCTATCACTCAGGAGAGGGTCAGAAGGTCCAAACTGTATCTACAAGAACAAAACATACCAAAAAATCTTAAGCATGGCCATATATTCTGCTATACTGTAGGAGTCATCACTAGTGTTGATCAAATTGAAGTATCCGAAGTGGAATAATTCAATCCGAATTTCAGAAAAAATTTGATTTGCCACTAAGCCAAATTTGTTAGTGCTTCCTGGTAACAAATCAATTTACCCTATAATGGTGGTAAAAAAATACATATTTACCTCATCCATTTATGCGTGAAGAGGCCGTTATGGCCATCTTGATTTCAGAAACTGCGAGAAATCTCCCGCATGATGCCCGAGTCTTCAATCAAGAATACTGCAACGGCCTCTATGCGAGCAAATGGATGAGCTATATATCCCTTTTCTTGATTAACCCCTAAAAGGCCTAAATTCTAGCCCCAGGTGCTGTGAAGCATCTGAGGGGTTCAATGAGGAGGGAGGGAGGGGTGGTGCAATTGCCATTCCCCGTCATTGTGCCTGCTACATACAAAAAATACACTTTGTAACAAGTCGAATTTCTTTGCAAAATTTGGCTAAGCAACCAAATTGAAATTTTCAAAACTTTGCTCGTCTCTAGTCACCACCTTCTGATATCTACATCTGTATTTTGGAGATGTTGTATGATACCATGGAGATGCCACTAACCTGTGTAAACTTATATAGACTGAGGAATTGTATCAAGACATTATTGCTATAAGATCCAGGATTAGTGACAAAGGCAGCCACTTTACTATCATCCACACAGGAAAAATTTGGAGCCTCCTCATCTTTTCCAGACATTATTTGCATGGCAGACTTTAGAGATTTCCTTGAACTTCCACATGTATCAAATATTTTATAACCAAGAGTAATATTGGGCAGAAGATCAGGATCTTTGTTAATCTCATCAATAGCAAAAATAAAAGCCAAAATGTTTTTATATTGTTCAATCTGAATTCTGAAATATGTACAACATCCGGAATATAATTAAATAAACCATTAACACAATATACATTTACATTTAATTTACAGCTTTGGTTCCTGAGTAAGCCACATTGGAAGGGCTTGACATTTTAACATACTGACCTTACCCCAATGTGACTTTCACACTACAGTATTTTAGAACATAATCAGATAAAAAATGTAATAGAAATGTCTTCACTAGAGAAGAGCAGAGTTCTTAAAATTAATGTCGTGTTCGATGGAATTTGATATGTGTATGAACCAATTCTACCTAAATTTGTGGAATGTACTCGAATGGTCATGGTATGTATATGAATGTACTCGAATATACATGGAAAGTACTCAACTGTTATTGAGTGTACATTGAATTCTCTCTCTCTCTGAAAAAATTCTCCTAAATCAAATCTAATTAAATCTGGATTTTTGGAAAAAAATCAATTCTCTTATCACTAGTCTGCCCCTTCATCTTCTTTGTATCCAATCCTGGTTAAGATTTTAAAAGAATTATGAAAAATTCCAACCACAGTGTGTCCATGTGAAAGTTACCTAAACCTACAAAACTGATTATTCTAGGACCACGCATGCACAGACCTTATACAGTAAGACATAGAATCTCTATAGGTTTGGATAAATGTCTGATTCACACTCTATGTCTTGTAGTATGATGTCTCTGCAAAGCAATAAAATCTTCCCTAGAAGAAATGCAATCATTTACAATATATAAAATGCGGCAAAAAATATAAATGAGTGTATCAAGTAGTAAAATATACTCACTCTATACAAATAAGAAACGTACAAATATTACTAGACAATATAGGAACATTTATTATGTCATCATGAGCGGAAATCAGCCCTCCAATAATGATATCTCCTTCTTGAAAATATTTGTATTCAAATTCAACTATCAGGCTCGTCAGGCTACATGATGAGGTTAGTTGTCCACAAAATGTAACAGGTAGAAAGATTATTAATATAAAGGTTAAGGAGTATATGGGAGACCAAATCATCACTCACGAGCCCCTCTCCTGCAGTTTGGTAACTGACAGCTCCAAAGAACCTCAGAGCAAAGGAGAGATGTCAGTAGCAGCTGCTTATATACCTTACCAGAGACTGATATAGAACCAGAGACCGCACAGGAGAACGGTTAGAAACTATAAGAATAATCCTAAGAGAGATGATATGAATAATATTTCATTGTGCTTTATTTATTCTTCGGATCTCTTGCTTTCAGAAAGGATTCACCAATCTGTTATATATAAATATACCCCACATTCATTTTTACTTCGTAGAGATGACCGAACCAGTTTTTTACAAATCGGGTTTGTTACAAACTTCCCAAAATTGAATCCGCATGACAAACCCAAAGCTTTGATTTGCTCCAAATTAATTAGTTACTAATTGCTATAAATCAGGTATACCCAGGCCACTATGCCTTACAATATGACTACATGGAGCAGCCATGCTGTGGGCAGGTTGTGGCTATGCTGTGGTGAAGAACTGCGCGGCCAATAAGACTTTTGTTTTATAATGAAGACAGCACTGTATGGTGCCACATGGCACTTTTAATGCACCTTTAAACAGGGGCTGTTATGGGTAAAGGCTTTGGCTGGTTAGGTGGGAGCACAATATGCAAATTGTTGCTGTTCTGGCCTGCAATCTCCTGCAGGTTATTTGACACTGAATATTATTCAGCTCTGGCATACTCACTTCAACAACCCCAGCGCTCTCCTGCCCTACAGGTAGGAGTTCTTCTGCCATCTGCTTCTCTTTCTTTTCCACATAATTGACTTTGATCCAAATTTCAGGAAACAATTCAATTTGCCACAAACCTGAATTTCATCCTGCTTCATAGTAACAAATCATTTTTTACCTAAAATGATGCCTACACATGTTACAAAGTGGAAAAAAGCCCGAGAACGCAATATGACCCATAATGCCATGCAGCCAGCCAATCAGCTATCCCCTGTGATGTCATAACCCGATAAAAGCCCCATCCTGAGCAGACGTTGCCAATTTTACTGTGAAGGGGGTCATTAGAAATTTGTATAGTGTTGAGACTACTTTTTAGGGGGTTTAAGTTGTGTTAATAGGGTCTCAAATCTTGTCAGAGATCTATGTAAATCTTTTCTTTGTAGAGTCCTTCGGAAAGTGTTTGTGAATTTGTTGTAGATTAAGGCAGGTATATTGGGACAGTTCAGGTTCATAGATAAAAGGTCAGAGGAGGGAATATCATCTATTGTGATGAAAGGTTCAACTAAGGCGTTATTAATTTGAATTTCTTTGGGTATTGTAGCGTTGTAAGTGGAGTCGTCACTCAGGATCTTATTTGTAACAGGGGGGAAGGATAGGGAGCGCAGAGTGTATGGATATTTTCCAATTTCCATATTTTGATTGTTTCAACAATGATCGTGTTATTTATGGAGGATCGGGGAGTAATGGAGTCGCTAGAGAAAATAACATGTCTAAGTGGATATTGTAGTATATCTTCTTCTATTTGCACCCAGAATTTCTGCAGAGGTTTCCTAATCCAATCCACTATCCTATTCAAATGAACTGCTTGTACAAAGGTTTTGGGAGCTGGTAGGTCAATTCCTCCATAATTCCTTGGAAGTTGGAGTGTGCTGTATTTAACTCGGGTTTATTCGTGTCCCATATATATCTAGAGAAAATCTTATTTAATGTGATATAAAGCGTATTAGGTATATGTATAGGTAGAGATTGAAGTAGATAAGTGACTTTAGGCCAAATGAGACATTTCACAATATTTTTTCTACCGAACCATGATATGTATGGTGTAGGCCAGGAAGATAGTGTCTTGGAAATTGCTTCTAACATTGGTGGGAAATTGTTTTTATATAAATGAGAAGGGTCAGGATATTTTAATGCCTAAAAATTTGATTGATGGTTGTGACTAGAGATGAGCGAACGTGCTCGTAACGAGCACTGTACCGCTCGGCTCCCCTACACTCACATGGGCGCAGGCAGCCGCTTTCGTCTTCCTCAGGAGGACGGAAGCAGCTGCCTGCGCCCATGCGAGCGCAGGGGAGCCGAGCGGTACAGTGCTCGTTACGAGCACGTTCGCTCATCTCTAGTTGTGACCAATCAAACGGAGAATTCCTAGATAACTGCAGAAATTGACTATTTGGCAGAGAGATGTTTAGGACTTGCAATTTGCTCATATTGACCTTAAAGTTGGAGATTTCACCAAAGTCAGAGAAGAGTTGTTCCACTATCGGTAGAAAGGTTGTAGGCTCTGTGAGCAATAGCAACAGGTCATCTGCATAGGTTGCGGCTTTGTGCTCTCTACCTCCACAGGCAAACCCTTTAATATCAGGGTTCTGTCTTATTTTTTGTAATAGGGTCTCCATCATAAGAACATAAAGTAGGGGAGACAGTGGGCATCCTTGTCTCGTGCTGTTAGAGATGGAGAACATAGGGGACAGAATCTTGTTTACCATTAGAGATGAGCGAGTAGTGTTCGATCGAGCCGGTATTCGATCGAATACTACGTTATTCGGCATACTCGATTTCAATCGAGTATAACGGCGATGGCGCACTTAGAATTCGTTTCCCCTCCCACCTTCCCTGGCGCTCTTTTTCCACCAATCACCATGCAGGGGGGGTATGACAGGCCCGCGGAGCACGCTGGCAGCGCGAAAACGGCGTCTACATGGATTGGCTGGAAAAACCACGTGACCTCGAATCATAAAAACTCAGGTCTTCCTGCTCGTTCGCATATGCTGCGTGAACTTAGTCAGGGACAGAGGCTGGAGAAGGGAGAGATAGGTTTTAGCTGTTCGACAGGCAGGAGCGTGATTAAAAGCCCTTATCAGGGCTACTATAGTGCAGTACAGTGATAGCTTTACTACCATATACACTCTGCAGAGAACGGCTGCTGTATTCAGGGATAGCTGCTGGAGTAGGGACAGAGAGAGGCATTAGTGGTGTATTAGGTGCTCTGCTACATACCAAACTTTATTTGGCACTACTGTTCTGCGTTCTTTTTGGCTGCAAAACCCTGTTATATACCTAGTGTGTATATGCACCATCTGATCTTCTGGCAGTATATGGCTGTGTACATTTTTTTTTTTAAATACAGTTTCTTTGGCTCTAGTGTTCTGGGTTCTGTGTGTTTGCAATACCCTTTTTGTATACCAGGTTTAAATACCCACCGTCTGACCTGTTAGTACACGGCTGTGTACCTAGAAATATAAAAAAAAGGCCTTTTCTTTGGCACCTGTACTGTGCGTTCTGCGTGCTTGCAAAATTATTTTATATACGTGGTGTTAATACACACCGTCTGACCTGTTAGTACACGGCTGTGTACCTAGAAATATAAAAAAAAGGCCTTTTCTTTGGCACCTGTACTGTGCGTTCTGCGTGCTTGCAAAATTATTTTATATACGTGGTGTTAATACCCACCGTCTGACCTGTTAGTACACGGCTGTGTACCTAGAAATATAAAAAAGGCCTTTTCTTTGGCACCTGTACTGTGCGTTCTGCGTGCTTGCAAAATTATTTTATATACGTGGTGTTAATACACACCGTCTGACCTGTTAGTACACGGCTGTGTACCTAGAAATATAAAAAAAAAAGGCCTTTTCTTTGGCACCTGTACTGAGCGTTCTGCGTGCTTGCAAAAATCTTGTATATACGTGGTGTTAATACACACCGTCTGACCTGTTAGTACACGGCTGTGTACCTAGAAATATTAAAAAACTAGGCCTTTTATTTGGCACCTGTAATGTGCGTTCTGCGTGCCTGCAAATATCTTTTATATACGTGGTGTTAATACACACCGTCTGACCTGTTAGTACACGGCTGTGTACCTAGAAATATTAAAAAACTAGGCCTTTTCTTTGGCACCTGTACTGTGCGTTCTGCGTGTTTGCAAAATTATTTTATATACGTGGTGTTAATACACACCGTCTGACCTGTTAGTACACGGCTGTGTACCTAGAAATATTAAAAAAAAAGGCCTTTTCTTTGGCACCTGTACTGTGCGTTCTGCGTGCTTGCAAAAATCTTGTATATACATGGTGTTAATACACACCGTCTGACCTGTTAGTACACGGCTGTGTACCTAGAAATATTAAAAAACTAGGCCTTTTATTTGGCACCTGTACTGTGCGTTCTGCGTGCCTGCAAATATCTTTTATATACGTGGTGTTAATACACACCGTCTGACCTGTTAGTACACGGCTGTGTACCTAGAAATATTAAAAAACTAGGCCTTTTATTTGGCACCTGTACTGTGCGTTCTGCGTGCCTGCAAATATCTTTTATATACGTGGTGTTAATACACACCGTCTGACCTGTTAGTACACGGCTGTGTACCTAGAAATATTAAAAAACTAGGCCTTTTCTTTGGCACCTGTACTGTGCGTTCTGCATGCTTGCAAAATTATTTTATATACGTGGTGTTAATACACACCGTCTGACCTGTTAGTACACGGCTGTGTACCTAGAAATATAAAAAAAGGCCTTTTCTTTGGCACCTGTACTGTGCGTTCTGCGTGCTTGCAAAATTATTTTATATACGTGGTGTTAATACACACCGTCTGACCTGTTAGTACACGGCTGTGTACCTAGAAATATTTTAAAAAAAAGGCCTTTTCTTTGGCACCTGTACTGTGAGTTCTGCGTGCCTGCAAAATTATTTTATATACGTGGTGTTAATACACATCGTCTGACCTGTTAGTACACGGCTGTGTACCTAGAAATATAAAAATAAAAGGCCTTTTCTTTGGCACCTGTACTGTGCGTTCTACGTGCTTGCAAAATTATTTTATATACGTGGTGTTAATACACACCGTCTGACCTGTTAGTACACGGCTGTGTACCTAGAAATATTAAAAAACTAGGCCTTTTCTTTGGCACCTGTACTGTGCGTTCTGCGTGCTTGCAAAATTATTTTATATACGTGGTGTTAATACACACCGTCTGACCTGTTAGTACACGGCTGTGTACCTAGAAATATTTAAAAAAAGGCCTTTTCTTTGGCACCTGTACTGTGCGTTCTGCGTGCCTGCAAAAATCTTTTATATACGTGGTGTTAATACCCACCGTCTGACCTGTTAGTACACGGCTGTGTACCTAGAAATATTAAAAAACTAGGCCTTTTATTTGGCACCTGTACTGTGCGTTCTGCGTGCCTGCAAATATCTTTTATATACGTGGTGTTAATATACACCGTCTGAACTGGTAGTATACGGCTGTGAAGGCAAAATATTGTAACCAAAAAAAAAAATGCGTAAGGCTAGCGGAATCGGACGTGGACGAGGACGGGGGCGCTGAAATGCTGTTGGGGGCCTTGTTGAAGCCAGTGGGGATACAATGCGTGCTTGTGAGGGGCAGCCAAGATCCCACTCATCCAGAATCCCTGCCTTTATGGGACAGTTAAGCAGGGGGCGGGTTACACCGCTGTTGAGGCCTGAGCAGGTTGAACAGGTGGTGCAATGGATAGCCGATAGCGCTTCCACACAGTTGTCCACCAGCCAGTCATCCACACAGTCTCACTCTGACCCTCCTTCCTCCACACCTGGCCAACAGAGTCATCCCACCATTGACCCCTCCCAGGAGCTCTTTTCGGGTCCTTTTTCAGATGTGCCGGAAGAATCCCAGGAGCTAGCAGAGGAATTTGTTTGTAGTGATGCCCAAACACTTGAGTATTCGCCATCTCCTGCTGATGTGGACCCTGAACCAGCATCTGTTATCATGAGCGATGATGATGATGAGACGCAGTTGCCATCAAGGGAGGCTGTTGGAATGTCCAGTGGGCAGGAGGAGGAGCAGTAGAGTGAGGAAGTGGAGGTGGTGGATGACGAAATGACCGACCCCACTTGGCCAGGGGTGATGTCCAGCGGGGAAAGCAGTGGAGAGGTGGTGGTCTGCGCAGCACCGAAAAAGGCAGCAAGAGGCAGAGGGATGTCCAGAGGCAGAGGGATGTCCACAGGCAGAGGGATGTCCACAGGCAGAGGACAGTCCAGACAGAGAAGTGAGGCCACAGCCAGCAGGGCCAAAGCTGTTCCCAGCAGCAGGCAGTCGCGCGAAGCTCCCCCATCGAGGCCTCGTACTTCTGTGGTGTGGAGATTTTTTAATGTTTGTGCGGATGACAAACTGAGCGCGGTTTGCACACTCTGCCACTCAAAACTGAGTAGGGGCTCTGAGAAGAGCAATCTGACCACCTCAGGGATGCGGCGTCACTTGGAAGTCAAGCACTGGGCTGAGTGGGAGAGAGCAAACGCAATACAACCTGCGCAAGGTCTTCCTGCCACTGCCTCTTCCCCTTTGTTGTGTGCTGCCACTGCGGTCCAGACCTCCAGCCAGGACACCTCCACATCTGCCTCTGCCTCGGCTACTTTGGGGCCTTCTCTTTCAGCCTCCCCTTCCCCCGCATCTTCGCCTGCACCTTCACACTCCTCGTCCCATCAACTGTCCATCTCGCAGGCGTTCGACCGCAGGCGGAAGTACGCCTCGAGTCACCCCCAAGCCCAAGCCTTAAACTGCCACATCTCCAAACTGCTGGCCCTGGAGATGCTGCCGTTTAGGCTTGTGGAGACGCAGGCCTTCCGCGACCTGATGGCGGCTGCCGCACCTCGCTATTCCGTCCCCCAGCCGCCACTACTTTTCCCGGAGTGCCGTCCCCGCCCTGCACCAGCACGTGTCTTGTAACATCAGGTGGGCCCTGAGGTACGCAGTCAGCGCAAAGGTCCACTTGACCACCGACTCGTGGACAAGTGCTTGCGGCCAGGGACGATACATCTCTTTGACGGCACACTGGGTGAATGTTGTGGAAGCGGGGACGGGGTCGCAAACAGAGACGGCCTACCTACCACCCCCGCCCAAGATTGCCAGCACGGGTTCTGATAAACCCCCCTCCTCCTCCTCTGCCTTAACATCGCCCTCAGCCGCTAGCTGGAAGCGTTGCAGCACTGGCGCGGGGAGACGTCAGCAGGCGGTGCTAAAGCTCATCAGCTTGGGCGACAGGAAGCACAGCGCCCCAGAGGTGAGGGACGCCATATTGCAGCAAACGGAGATGTGGCTGTCGCCGCTGCAGCTAGGACCAGGCATGGTCGTGTGCGATAACGGCCGTAACCTGGTGGCGGCTCTGGAGCTTGCCGAACTCAATCACGTACCATGCCTGGCCCACGTTTTTAATCTGGTAGTCCAAAAATTTCTAAAGACTTACCCCAACCTGGCAGAGCTACTGGTGAAAGTGCGGCGCTTGTGCGCTCACTTTCGGAAGTCAACTGTAGCTGCTGCTAGCTTAAAAAAACTCCAGCAAGGCCTCCATTTGCCTCAACATCGGGCTGTTGTGCGACCTGCCGACTCGCTGGAATTCCACCTATTCCATGTTGGCCAGGGTGTGTGAGCAGCAGAGAGCATTGATGGAGTACCAGATTATGAATCCACGCGTGCCTCCAACTCAGCTCCCTCAGTTTGCCAACCACGAGTGGCCATGGATGGCAGACATATGCGATGTACTGCGTATCTTTGAGGAGTCCACCAAGAAGATCAGCAGCGAGGACGCTATAGTGAGCCTAACCATCCCGCTCCTATGCGTCCTTAAAGAATCGCTCATTGCAATAAGGGAGAACGCATTGCACGCAGAGGAGACGGGGGTAGGAGGAGACGCAACGGAGCTACACAGTCAGACCACACTTTTGTCTGCTTCTCGGTGGCAGTTGCAGAAGGAGGAGGAGGATGAGGAGGAGGACGACGTGGAGGTGGCTGTGGAAGAGGAGGAGGATGCTGGCGGCGAGGGTAGCAGTCAGGCTGTGTGCGTCCCATTGGTTAAGCGCGGATGGGGCAGAGAGGAGGAGGAAGAGGAAGAGGAGGAAATGGCAAGTGATCCTTCTGGTGGGGGCAGTGACGTCATGCCTATTCAGAGTCTGGCACACATGGCTGACTTCATGCTGGGCTGCTTTTCCCGGGACCACACGTGTTGTCCAGATAGTGGAGAACAAACTGTACTGGGTCTTCGCACTCCTGGACCCCCGGTATAAAGATAACGTCTCCTCTTTTATTCCGGTAGAGGAGAGGACGAATCGATTGCTGGAATACCAGAGGGAACTCGTGCAGAACATGATGGAGATTTTCCCACCCACCATCGCTGGCGGCAGAGAGGAGAGGGTCTCCAGAGTCCCACAACATCGATCAGGCCCACAGCCACCAGGGGAACACTCTCCAAGGTGTGGGACACGTTCATGGCACCCCCTCGTGCAACTTCCATCACTGCGGGGCCCGCTATCAGCAGGAGAGACAAGTATCGGCGGATGTTTGCGGGAGTACCTGGCAGACCGTACCCCTGTCCTCCCCGATCCCTCGGCGTCCTACACTTACTGGGTCTCCAAGTTGGACACGTGGCTGGAACTGTCCCTGTACACCTTGGAGGTGCTTGCCTGCCCTGCCGCCAGCGTGCTATCAGAAAGGGTGTTCAGCGCAGCCGGGGGCATCATAACCGATAAGCGCAGCCGCCTGTCAACCGACAGTGCCGACAGGCTGACGCTAATCAAAATGAACAGCAAGTGGATTGACCCGGACTTGCTTCTCTAACAGTGGAAAGCAGCCAAAAGTGAAGTGCCATCTGTATGAAGTGCCATTTCCTCCTCCACCTCCTCCTCCTCCTCCTTAACCGCCGTAGAATTGCTCCGTAAAAAAAAATTTATATATATTTATGGCTCACCTCTTGGGCCTACAAACAATTTTTAAGAGGTCTCACCTCTTTAGCCTCCACATAATTTTTAAGAGGTCTCACCTCTTGGGCCTACAAACAATTTTTCTCATGGGTCACCTCTTGGGCGCTACAAACAATTTTTAAGAGGTCTCACTCTTGGGCCTACAAACAATTTTTATTATGGCTCACCTCTTGGGCCCTTAATACAATTTTTAAGAGGTCTCAACTCTTGGCCTACAAACAATTTTTCTCATGGCTCACCTCTTGGCCTACAAACAATTTTTCTCAATGGCTCACCTCTTGGGCCTTAATACAATTGTTAAGAGGTTCTCACCTCTTGGCCTAACAAACAATTTTTAAGACGTCTCACCTCTTTGGCCTCCACATAATTTTTAAGAGGTCTCACCTCTTGGGC
>ONZH01014921.1:0-36563 GCA_900303285.1 Rhinella marina | reverse complement strand
TTCTATACACACAGTGCTGACGGAAGCCCATCAGCCTTTCTAAACACAATGCCCACTGCCTCTCCCAAGCGGTTGTGGTGCTGATGTTGCCTCACACTTAAAATTGATCTGTTCCTGTGCCTGATCCACCCAAGTTGAATCTGTCCCATCATGAGAAAGTCCCCCCAAGGAGTACCCACTGTAACTTGCTTCCCATACAACTACCTCACCCCCCGACACCTGTGTCTCGCCATTGTCCACCACCTCCTCAGACAACACTGGTAAATCCCCACTGTCAGCACACTGACTGTGGGGTTCCAGGGAGTACGTGACCACATCAATCTCCATCTAAAAAGTCATACTGAGGCTCACCGCCATGCTTTACACTGCAATCTTATTACTGAGGCTCACCACCATGCTTTACACTGCAATCTTATTGAAAGACAGACAATCAGGGGTTCACCGCCAGGTTGTCAGGCAGCATTTTTAAGTGGCTCACCTCCCCCCCTCGACACCTGTGTCTCGCCATTGTCCACCACCTCCTCAGACAACACTGGTAAATCCCCACTGTCAGCACACTGAGACTGCAAAAGGTCTTGCGAATTGGGGCAGAGAATGTTCTGGGGTAGCACATCAGAGAAGGGGTGACTGTGGGGTTCCAGGGAGTATGTGACCACATGCAATCTCCATCTAAAAAGTCATACTGAGGCTCACCGCCATGCTTTACACTGCAATCTTATTACTGAGGCTCACCACCATGCTTTACACTGCAATCTTATTGAAAGACAGACAATCAGGGGTTCACCGCCAGGTTGTCAGGCAGCATTTTTAAGTGGCTCACCTCCCCCCCTCGACACCTGTGTCTCGCCATTGTCCACCACCTCCTCAGACAACACTGGTAAATCCCCACTGTCAGCACATTGAGACTGCAAAAGGTCTTGCGAATTGGGGCAGAGAATGTTCTGGGGTAGCACATCAGAGAAGGGGTGACTGTGGGGTTCCAGGGAGTACGTGACCACATGCAATCTCCATCTAAAAAGTCATACTGAGGCTCACCGCCATGCTTTACACTGCAATCTTATTACTGAGGCTCACCACCATGCTTTACACTGCAATCTTATTGAAAGACAGACAATCAGGGGTTCACCGCCAGGTTGTCCCATTAAAGTCTATGGGAGACCCGAATATTTTTGCAGGGGCCAAAGGTTGCCACAATGTATTGTGGCAGACCATGTAGAAGAAAATCCAGTCAGTGGAACAAAATAGGCCATCTTAGAAAAACTGTCAACAACTCATACAACCAGAGGATGGAGACAGGTCGGTAATAAAGTCCATGAAGCATGCACAAACAACAGATGCAGCAGACCGGCAGGCTTTTGCCTAGGGGACTTGTTATAAGTGCATGTGACACAGGAGGTTATGCAGTGATGGATATATTGAGAAAGGGCAAATCACAAATAGTTTTGGGTTCACCACATGATCACGCGTGGTGACATCATCACGAATGACCCATCCTTTGGCGGGTTTTCTTTAATCAAGACATGTTTCGCATCTCTGCGATCAACCAGATGAAGTTAGAATAATTTTTATTTACTTTCACCCACCATTTTAGAAAAAATTGATTAGTTACCATGGACGCTTTACGAGACTTGAGGTGTCTGGACAAGCAGTAGGGAAGCCAGAGAGTGTGAATTACATCTAGAGACCCCCATCTTATGAGCTGTACATTGTTCCAGTCAGTTACAGCGGCATGGAGATGCACTAAGGCAATCCCAGTAACAGGGAGCTAGTGGACTTTTGGAGCACATAAGATTAAATCTTTTACGTATGTAAGAGTATTGTATTGTTCTCCACCTGGAGAACAAAGGGAACAGTAGTATACTGGATAGACACCTGAACATGTACTGTACTCTGTTGTCAGAGACTACTGCCAGGAACTTCCCCAGGAGCACTGTAGTTATGCAGTAGTGAGTCACTAAGGTCAGATGCAAGAGGCTGCCATCTTAACCTGAGTCTAGAAAAAACGGTTTGGTGAAACAGATGGTACTACAGGACAGGACAACTGGAATCATTACCTTCGGAGAGGGGGTATTATCATCTAGAGTTGTCTCTCCTAGTCACCTTAGGCACTGGAGTTTTCCACCCGGAGAGGGCAGTTCTTCAGATAATGGCCCTTGCTTCCACAGTAGAAAAACAGGTTATTACTATGCATGTGCATGCACTAATCTCAAAATAGTGTAATGACAGCTCTCCTATAATGATGTGCTGCTATTTAGAGCTTTCAAGTGAGTGGGCTAAGACAGGAGTCATTCCATAGTACAGTAGAATTTGTACACACATACAATGCAGACATCTCAGCGGTGTACAAATGTAGAGACTTTATAGCACTTAGGAGAGGCCAAGTTTAGATGACTATTTCTGTAGTAAAAAAGCAAAATACATACAGTACATAAAGTATATTAGAAAAATAATATTTAGAACATTTCCAGCATTTCAGTTATGTAAAAGCTGACTTACTCTTTAAGGTACGTGCACGTTCTCCCCGCCTCTTAAAGGGCCAGTATGCATGCACCATGCTTTACACTGCAATCTTATTGAAAGACAGACAATCAGGGGTTCACCGCCAGGTTGTCAGGCAGCATTTTTAAGTGGCTCACCCCCCCCCCCCCGACACCTGTGTCTCGCCATTGTCCACCACCTCCTCAGACAACACTGGTAAATCCCCACTGTCAGCACACTGAGACTGCAAAAGGTCTTGCGAATTGGGGCAGAGAATGTTCTGGAGTAGCAATTCAGAGAAGGGGTGACTGTGGGGTTCCAGGGAGTACGTGACCACATGCAATCTCCATCTAAAAAGTCATACTGAGGCTCACCGCCATGCTTTACACTGCAATCTTATTACTGAGGCTCACCACCATGCTTTACACTGCAATCTTATTGAAAGACAGACAATCAGGGGTTCACCGCCAGGTTGTCAGGCAGCATTTTTAAGTGGGTCACCATTACCGTGTCCCTGACAATTGCCTTGGGGTCATCACCAGACTATTGGCCAGATTTAGAAAAAATGGTGCAATTAGGGAGCCTCAGAGGCATCCCTACATGCTGCCCCTGGTGTTTCCTATCCATTTCCAAGGTGTTTCCATCTTTTTTTGAGGTTTTCACATGTTGGGGCAAACTTGTGCAGAACCTTTGGCCCCTGCAAAAATATTCGGGTCTCCCATAGACTTTAATGGGATTCGTGATTCGGCCCGAACCCACGAATCCCGCGGTGGGATTCGTGCCGAATTCCGAACCCCCGAATCTTTTAGGATTCGCTCAACTCTAGTAAGTATTACTTTATAATAAATATATTCCCAAATACCTTTCAATAGTTATAATGGCTTGTTTTGTCTAGGGAACAATCATTAAGGGAAATAAAACGGCAGCCGTTCTATTAGTACACACAAAACCTGTCCTAATCACACAGAAGGACAAGTTACTGCACAACACTCAGGTAAAGATCTGCCTTTTCCTCCTATGATCCTGAATTAAGATCCTGAATACAACTGGTAAGATCAGCTTAATCTCTGTAGGAATGGAGTTCATGAGGGGACATGAAGTACAGAGAGGACAGACAGGACAGACTGTTGTAATGTGGGGCCATGGTATTAGAGACAGCATACAAGTGCTGCTGCTCATTAGAATAACCCCATCCAACTCTCTGCACTTCATATCTCTTTAATAAACTTCATTCGTACAGAGATTCAGCTGAAGATCATATTACAGTAAACTGTATACAGGATCATTAACCCTCACAAGTAGGAGAGGAGGATAAGGCAGCTCTTTGGCTCAGTGATATGAAGTAACTTGTGCTGCTGTCTATGGCAACCATTTTATTTCCCCTGATAATTGCTGCCTAGACAAAACAAGCCATTCTAACTAATGAAAGGTGTTTGGGAATATACTTATAATAAAGTAATATTTAAATATTTTCATAATTCCCAGAGAACCCCCTATAATGGCCTTATCAGTTTCCCAAGATCTCCTCCTCAGGAATAAATCCCTTCCAGTCAACTAATAAAGGGTTTAACCTCCAACTTTATTAAGATCATGAATGCTCTTGTACTCATCTTTGAAGCCATCTGGAGAAGGAACAGAAAGAGAATTCTGGAATATTGGATGTACACCAGTGGTTTGAGAAGAGAGGCGGGATAAGTAAAGCAGGTTAAAGGTGCAACTTGTAACAGACAGGGTTAATCTGCTTCAAAACTTCAAAAGGACCTATGAATCAGGATACAAACTAGGTACCTTTAGCAGGGATTTCATGGAAGACAGTCAGACCTTGTCTCCAGGGGAAAACTGTGATGACTGTGCCTCCAATCTGCAAACTTCTTCATGTGATAGTCACCTGGACGAAGGACAATTTAGTCTTCTGCCAGATCTGGAGGAAGTCAGTGATAGTTAACTCAGCAGCAGGGACTTCAGACTACTGGGCGACTGGCATTGGACGTTGAATCTGCAACTGAAGACTATATTCTATAAATAATAGAGATTTGCTTCTTGCTTTACTAGAGTAGCTATTATTGGAGAACTCATGGAAGCAAAGATGGTCCCAGATAGTTCTCCAACTACATGATTAATTACACTCCATTTGTTAGACTGAAGGTGGTATGCAGAGAAGAAGTCTTATTTGATATCCAACAATCTACAAAGTGACCGCCAGAACTTGGTGGCAAATTGAACTCCTTAATCAGACACAATGTATTGTGGCAGACCATGTAGAAGAAAATCCAGTCAGTGGAACAAAATAGGCCATCTTAGAAAAACTGTCAACAACTCATACAACCAGAGGATGGAGACAGGTCGGTAATAAAGTCCATGAAGCATGCACAAACAACAGATGCAGCAGACCGGCAGGCTTTTGCCTAGGGGACTTGTTATAAGTGCATGTGACACAGGAGGTTATGCAGTGATGGATATATTGAGAAAGGGCAAATCACAAATAGTTTTGGGTTCACCACATGATCACGCGTGGTGACATCATCACGAATGACCCATCCTTTGGCGGGTTTTCTTTAATCAAGACATGTTTCGCATCTCTGCGATCAACCAGATGAAGTTAGAATAATTTTTATTTACTTTCACCCACCATTTTAGAAAAAATTGATTAGTTACCATGGACGCTTTACGAGACTTGAGGTGTCTGGACAAGCAGTAGGGAAGCCAGAGAGTGTGAATTACATCTAGAGACCCCCATCTTACGAGCTGTACATTGTTCCAGTCAGTTACAGCGGCATGGAGATGCACTAAGGCAATCCCAGTAACAGGGAGCTAGTGGACTTTTGGAGCACATAAGATTAAATCTTTTACGTATGTAAGAGTATTGTATTGTTCTCCACCTGGAGAACAAAGGGAACAGTAGTATACTGGATAGACACCTGAACATGTACTGTACTCTGTTGTCAGAGACTACTGCCAGGAACTTCCCCAGGAGCACTGTAGTTATGCAGTAGTGAGTCACTAAGGTCAGATGCAAGAGGCTGCCATCTTAACCTGAGTCTAGAAAAAACGGTTTGGTGAAACAGATGGTACTACAGGACAGGAACAACTGGAATCATTACCTTCGGAGAGGGGTATTATCATCTAGAGTTGTCTCTCCTAGTCACCTTAGGCACTGGAGTTTTCCACCCGGAGAGGGCAGTTCTTCAGATAATGGCCCTTGCTTCCACAGTAGAAAAACAGGTTATTACTATGCATGTGCATGCACTAATCTCAAAATAGTGTAATGACAGCTCTCCTATAATGATGTGCTGCTATTTAGAGCTTTCAAGTGAGTGGGCTAAGACAGGAGTCATTCCATAGTACAGTAGAATTTGTACACACATACAATGCAGACATCTCAGCGGTGTACAAATGTAGAGACTTTATAGCACTTAGGAGAGGCCAAGTTTAGATGACTATTTCTGTAGTAAAAAAGCAAAATACATACAGTACATAAAGTATATTAGAAAAATAATATTTAGAACATTTCCAGCATTTCAGTTATGTAAAAGCTGACTTACTCTTTAAGGTACGTGCACGTTCTCCCCGCCTCTTAAAGGGCCAGTATGCATGCACCTTAATAGCACCCTAATGCATACCCTAAAGCCGAAAGGCTGTAGGCAGGAAGTGAACAGGCTGCGTAGACCTGGAGCCAGGAGGACGAGCAGCATCAGTGCGACATTGGCTATACTCATCTGGAAGACACAGGAGGAAGCTAGCTGGCATGAACTTCTAGAGGAGGCACAGCTGTTGGTTTCACAACTTCTATGGGCAGCAATCAGATCTTTTAGTGAGCTAATAGTCCATCTCATCTGTCAAGATGGATTTAACAGAGAATGCTTGTTTAGGAGGGAGGATAAGGAAGATAAAAAAAGCTGATAATTGGTGAAAGTGGCAGTTTTCTCTGAAAATAATTATCATGGAATAGCTTGGTAGGGTGCAAAAGTAACAGTCATACATGGGCCATAGTGCCTGAGGTAGGTACAAAGTCCGTATGCAAAATTGTTGTTACAAGTTTATACTGGGACCCAGGACCTTCAAGTTCTGACAATTAAATAACATTTTTGGAAGTCATCACTCAAAGGTGAAACTGACAAGTGGAGCTCTAACCCCAAAGAGAATGAAAAACTACTTCCAAGCACCATTCTTGTCCATAACTGGTGTCTAGTATTTCAGCTCAACCTCATTTACTTTAAAGGGTCACTCCAGTTGTTTTAAGTTATCCCCTATTCCTACTGCTGGGACCCCCATAATCATGAGAACGGGGGCCCTGTACTCCCTACAACAACCTGAAATGAACAGAGTGGCTGGTCGCACGTGTGCCGCCGCTCCATTCATTTCTATAGGAGGTCCGTAGATAGCTGAGCTCTGTACTTGGCTATCTCTGGCACTCCCATAGAAATGAATGGCATTTTATTTTAAAAAAAATAAATAAACCTCATTTGCCTCATTTGCACGTCTGTGTATCATTTTTTGCACTCCGTGTGTCATCTGTATTCCAAGGACACAGCTAGGCTGAAAATTAGTTTCTAAAGCATTTCCTGCTCTCGTGAAAACTGACCAAACACGGATGGCATCTGTATGGTGTTCTTGGTTTTCACAAGCCCATAGACTATAATGTGCATCTGTAATCACAGACAAAATAGAGAATGCTTCCGAGGTTTCACTATGGACCCATTGTCTGTGGAAAACCACTGATGTGTAAATATACATGTTAAAGTCAATGGGTACGTTGACCGACAGCACACATACGTACATTGATAGATGAAAGAGCCCTAAGGTGCTGCAAATTTATTAAGAGTCTGATATAGAGTTGCAGATCATTAAATACGTAAATTTGGCACATCTTCTGGGCAGTCCATGCACCATAAAAAAGCAAAAAAAAAAAACAAATCTACACCAGCAACCGACATCAATTTGTGCTATAATTATATTAAATTTAAATTATGAATGTAAATTATAGTAAACTCGTTGGAACACCGAAGACCACACCAATCCCCTTTAAGCCATGCTTAAATGGGGTTATGCAATGTCATAAACTGCTCCCCCCCATGTGTCTGCCCCCTTACAGGGAATATACTTACCCTGCTCCCTGCGCCGCTCCTGGTCCCCGCACCGCCGCTGCTGCTTCGCCCCATACATGGATGAAAACATCCGGTGTCAGTTGGGGGGGGGAAGCAGCCAATCGCAGGTGGGGACAGGGACAAGCCTCCCTTGCATCGCGGGTAACGCTAGGGAGGCTTGTCCCTGTCCTGCCTGCCAGTGGCTGCTCCCCCCTGACACTGAATGTTTTCATCCATGCACGGGGAGAAGCAGCAAAGGCGGTGCAGGGACCAGGAGCAGCGCAGAGAGCGGGGAGCACAGTAAGTATATTCCCTGTGAGGGGCCAGGCACATGGGGGGGCAGTTTATGATATTGGATAACCCCTTTAATTTTCAAAAGTTGTGAAGGCGGCGTGGATAAAGAAAAAAGCGACATTTTTGCATAACATGCATATTTTGATACTAGAAAACTGGGACATGGCGCTTGATAAATTCCTCAGTTTTACAGCTTTAGTAAATTATTTGGTCGTTTGTGCTAAAGCGCAGCATACTACTTTTCAGTATCTATGGCTTCTGTAAAAAAAAATGTATTTCACATGACTGATAGCTCTACTGCATGAACATCTTGTCTCACAGCAATTCCTTCATCCTCCTGCTGTTAGGGCTCAAGATACCATATAATTAACTAGGAATAATATTCTTGAAGGTCCAGGTGAAAATTGATAATTATCCTCCAAAAACAAGCATTTATCACTACAGAGGTGGTGCTCCTTGTCATCTTCTCAAAGCTGATTCTCAGCATAGTACTGTACAATAATTCACAGTAGCTGTTCTTTCTATAACGAATTAGACTTTAAATTTTGAAATAATACTAGCATCAAGTAAAGCTGCTAAATAAAATACTGTATATACCCCCATCACATTGAAGCATGTTCAAATATTATATAAATAATATCTTTGCAGAGTAAAATTAAAATACAAAGGTGAAATACGTATAGTACAGATGTAGCCAAGCTAAAATTGACTCTGTTAACTCTGATAACACATATCACAGTGTTATCTCATGCCATCTTGTGACAAAAGCCGTTGAAATACATTGATTAAGTTAGTTAACCTTTTTGTGCCATTTTTTACTTAACACGTTAACCATTACGTTTAGGTCAACTGCATCTGTAGGACTGTTCTAGTTAGAACTTTTTGATCTAAATAATTATGCTGACTGGTAAAGCAGGAACAGTTGGAATAGAATTAATAATGAGGATGTGAAGATGTAAAATGTTTTGCTGTATATTTAAGTGATGTTATATTTGTAACCTTGGTTGTGGTACATGAATTCCCCTGGTTTGACAATCCACCTGTGTGAATGCTGTTTTTTTCCTTGCTTTTCTCATTAGGCTGGCCACCTAATGCTCTCAGTTCTCCTTACTTTTTTGGTTTTGCCATCAGGGAACAATGCACCAGAACGAAGGAAATGTTCACAAGATTGTGCAAGTTATATGTTAAAATAATTGTAATTTTGTGTTATATATTTTAGTTACCTGTATTAGTGTAGCTGCAGCAGGGTGTGTCTGCTCTGACGATATAAGAGGCAGGCCAGCAGAAACTATGGTGTTTTATAGGGAAAGCTGCAAAGGATTGTGGGAGTTCCCACATGTATAAAAGGACTCAATGGAACTCATGGTTAGATAAATGTGGCAAGCTGTGCTGTTAACACCATATAACTCTGTAGGAAGACAACAGCCTGAAGTGCAAGGATACTGTTGTACAGAGTGGAACTGTTTTTTTTTTTTATGTAAAGTTTTTTTTATGTTTATTTTTTTGCTGCTGAAAATAAACTCCTTTGGATTATTTTTGATGATCGTGATCGTCCTTTTGGAAAAATCCCACGCTTCACATATTGTGTCAGAAGTGGGATTGTTTTGAGTATTGCTCCAAGTACTCATATTTATAAAGGAGTTATGTATAAAACCCGTTCTTTGGGTGTTAAAAGCAAAGGGAGTGCAACTGTAAAAAGAGCTGCTACAAGACATCTCAAACAAGTGGAAAGTCGAGGAGCCATACCTAATGTCAAACAGAGGGCACAGGCTGATATAGAAGCTGAGGAGCTAGGTGCTGCTGCTCCTCCAACCGGGACAAGTGCTGCTGGATCTCCTGAAAAGACTTTACCCATGAGTGTTGCTGACCTGATGAAAGGCTAGCTGTCCAGCAAATTGAGGCAGATAAAAGACACCAGGAGGAAGGCAGCAGATACCATGAACAAATGCAACGTCAGGATGAACGCTGGAGGGAACTGTTCCACACACTCAAACGGGAATAGCAAATGGTTCCACCTCCTCATCCTCCAACTGTGACTGTCTCCCCTTGGAAAGATCTTTATATAACAAAGCTTTCTCCACAAGATGATATTGAAGCATATTTAACTACGTTTGAAAGAATTGCAAGTACCTGCCAGTGGCCTAAAGACCAGTGGGTGGTAAGACTGGCACCGTATCTTACTGGACAAGCCCAGCTGGCATATAGCCACATGAATATGCAGGATGCAAAGGACTATGACTTGATTAAAGAGGCAATTTTAAGGCGATATGACATCAGTGAAGAAACCTATAGACAGAGGTTTAGAGAACTCAAGTACTGTCACACTGATAGTCCAAGAGAGGTGTTCACCCGCCTACAGGATTTGTATGCCAAATGGATGTAACCAGATGCCAAAACGACTGAACAGATCAGTGACGTGATTATACTTGAACAGTTTCTACAAATTCTTCCACCTGATGTCAATGCCTGGGTTAAAAAACACCGACCCAAAAATGCTGATCAAGCTATTTTCTTGGCAGATGACTTTATCCTTGCAAAAAGAGACTTAAGCAAATCTGCATTTGGACTATCTAGACCGCCCAGAATTATCTCTGGAGGGAGAGGTTCAGGAGGAAGGACTCCATTTAAAACTGCTACTGGTGACAAATGTGCTATATTTGTCAAGAGAAAGGACATGTAGCTAAGTTTTTCCCAAGAAGAAGTTCTAAAGGCCCAACCTCTGCATCATTCTTGGCATGTAGTGACTTTGTCTGGCCTATTCAAATTAATGGACATACTGTGGATGCTTTGCTTGATTCTGGCAGTAAACTAAGTTTTGTTCAGGAGGATCTGATAACCAACAAGACAGAGTTTCCTAAAGTACCTATTACTTGTGTTCATGGAGATACAAAAAATTACTCCACATCACATGTTAAATTGCAGTTGGATGAGAAATGCTTTACCATGCCAACAGTTGTGGTTCCTGAACTACAAGTACCAGTGATCCTTGGCAGAACTACTCCTGGATTCAAGGACTTGTTAATGGAGGAAAGACAGTTGTCTGGTGTGACCACAAGAGCTCAAGCAAAGACAAAGAAGAAATCTGAGACCCTGGAGGACATTTTCCCATTTCATGATGACATCATTGAGCTGCCTTCAACAAAACCTCCAAGTGTTCCAGAACAGCAGGATGTCTTCAGGAAAAAACTTCCAAAGGAAGGCAAGTATATTGATACAGGACTATGGGACACTGATATAGCATCTGAGCAAAAACAGTTCATTGACTTATATATGTTGTATGAGAAAGGCTTAATTAACTGTAAGAGGGTTGAGAAAAGTGATAAGAAACCTGATACACCCTTTTTCCTAGTTGAGGATAGAATTTTGTATAGAGTGTGCAGTCATCCAAAGGCAGGAGAGCAAGTACAACAATTGGCTGTGCCAAAAAGGTTTAGACCAGAAATATTGAAACTGGCACATGATGTTCCTATTGCTGGTCGTTTGGGTTATAAAAAGACATTAGCCAGAGTAATTTATAGGTTCTATTGGCCTGGTGTGTATGATTAAGTAACCACTTACTGTCATAGTTGCCCAGTATGCCAGTATACTGCTTCAACCTCGCCTAAAGCAGAACTGATACCATTGCCAGTGATAGATGAACCATTTAATACGGTTGGTATGGATATTATTGGTCCACTAGGGAGGAGTTCCAAAGGTAACAGATTTATTCTTACTATTGTAGATTACTGTACTAAATACCCTGAGGCCATTCCTATGTGAACTGTTACTGCTAAAAGGGTGGCAGAGGAAATTTTGAATGTGTTTAGCAGGGTTGGATTGCCTAAACATATCCTGACTGATCAAGGCAGTAATTTTACATCAGCTTTTTTGTCAGAGGTGTATCAACTTCTTGGTATTCAGTCCCTTAGAACCAGTCCATACCATCCACAAACAGATGGATTAACTGAGCGGTATAACCAAACCTTAAAAAATACGCTTAGAAAATTTGTACGCAATGATCCTAAACAATGGGACAAATGGTTGCCTTTTCTGTTGTTTGCCTATCGTGAGGTTCCACAAGAATCTACAGGGTTTAGCCCATTTGAATTGTTATACTGGAGGCGACCTAGAGGGCTTTTGGATGTTATTAGAGAAGTCTGGGAAGGTAAAACTGGTCATCAGAAAAATGTGGTAGAGTATGTGTTACAAATGAGAGAAAAACTGTCAAAATTGATGCAGGTAGCCCATGATAATGTCCACAAAGCTAAAGTTTACCAGAAGAAATGGTATGATCAACATGCTAGAAATAAATCTATCAAAGTAGGTGATAAGGTTCTCCTCTTACTTCCTAGCAGTGAAAATAAGTTGCTAGCAAGGTGGCAAGGGCCATATAAAGTTGTCAGACAAACAGATCCTGTAGATTTTGAAATTGAAACCCCAGATAAAAAACCAAAAAGTACGGTTTATCATGTAAACTTACTGAAACGTTGGTTTGAATCAGAGGTTAATCCAAAAAGTAATACAGTTTGTACTATTATTACTGAGTCTTCATAGGATATGTCTGAAGAGATTTATGATTTGTTAAAAAATCATGCAGAGTGGTCAGATGTTACTCTGAATTCAAAACTGTCTAAGGAGCAACATTGTGACCTAAGGAACCTTATACAGTCGAGTTCTCGTGTTTTTGGTAGTAAACCTGGTCATGTATCTTTGGTTTGTCATGAAATTAATACTGGAGATCATGCTCCAATTAGACAAAAACCTTATCGAATACCAGAAAGATTAAAGTGTATTGCAGAAAATGAAGTTAAAGAAATGCTTAAATGGGGAGTTATTGAACCATCAAAAAGTCCTTGGTCTTCACCTGTAGTGATGGTCAGAAAAAAAGATGGAAACATAAGATTTTGCATAGATTTTCGTAAAATTAATGCCATCTCTAGTTTTGACAGTTATCCAATGCCACGCATTGATGATCTCATTGACAGCTTAGGAAACACAGCTTACATTTCTACCCTAGATTTATGTAAGGGTTATTGGCAAATTCCTCTTGAAGAGAAATCAAAAGAGAAAACTGCTTTTGTGATGCCCAGTCGTCTGTATCAGTTTAAAACCATGCCATTTGGTCTTCATGGCACCCCAGCAACGTTTCAGAGGTCCATGGACATACTCTTAAAAGACCATGTAGAATACAGTGCTGCTTATTTGGATGATGTTGTAATTTTTAGCAAATCATGGGAAGATCATTTACATCACTTGGAAAAGGTAATGTCTGAAATTGAGAAAGCTGGTTTCATAATTAATCCATGTAAATGTGCTTTGGGATTTCAGGAAACAAGGTACCTAGGATTTATTGTTGGTAATGGCAAAGTAAAGTCAGAAATTTCCAAGGTGCAAGCCATTCAGTCTGCAGGTATTCCAACTACAAAGAAAGAAGTCCGATCTCTTTTGGGTCTAGTTGGGTACTATAGACGTTTTATTCCAGATTTTGCTACCATAGTTGCCCCCTTGACTGACCTAACTAAAAAGAGCAGTAGAGAGGAAGTGAGGTGGACCAGAGAATCTGAACTAGCTTTCAAGAAAATTAAGGAGATTTTGTGTGAAGAGCCAGTTCTACAGAGCCCAGATTTTGACAAACCATTTATTGTACAGACTGATGCCTCAGAAGTTGGACTTGGCACAGTTTTTAGTCAAAAGATTAATGGTCAGGAACACCCTATTCTTTATTTAAGTTGGAAACTTTTTCCCCATGAACAAAGGTATTCCACTATAGAGAAAGAAGGGCTAGCAATTAAGTGGGCTTTGGAAGCATTGCGGTATTATTTACTGGGGAGATAGTTCACTTTAGTGACAGATCACCATCCTCTTACTTGGATTCATACCATGAAAGACAAGAATGCTAGAATAACAAGGTGGTATTTAGCATTACAGCCATTTGAGTTTCAGATACGTCATCGATCAGGGAAGAAGCACCAAAATGCAGACCATTTATCTCGATATGATGCTGAAGTAAAGATGTCTGAGGAAGGACAAGCTTCCTTCTAAGGGTGGAGGAATGTGAAGATGTAAAATGTTTTGTTGTATATTTAAGTGATGTTATATTTGTAACCTGGGTTGTGGTACATGAATTCCCCTGGTCTGACAATCCACCTGTGTGAATGCTGTTTTTTCCTTGCTTTTCTCATTAGGCTGGCCACCTAATGCTCTCAGTTTTCCTTACTTTTTTGGTTTTGTCATCAGGGAGCAATGCACCAGAACTAAGGAAATGTTCACAAGATTGTGCAAGTTATATGTTAAAATAATTGTGATTTTGTGTTATATATTTTACTTACCTGTATTAGTGCAGCTGCAGCAGGGCATGTCTGCTCTGACAATATAAGAGGCAGGCCGGCAGAAACTGTGGTGTTTTATAGGGAAAGCTGCAAAGGATTGTGGGAGTTCCCACATGTATAAAAGGACTCAATGGAACTCATGGTTAGATGAATGTGGAGAGCTATGCTGTTCACACCATATAACTCTGTAGGAAGACAACAGCCTGAAGTGGAAGGATACTATTGTACAGAGTGGAAATGTTTTTTTTTAAAGAGGCTCTGTCACTACTTTTCAACCTATGTATTTATATACATAGGCATTTAGGTGCTTTATTTCTAACCACAGACATACCTTCACAGTGCAGAGCCAAGCAGCGATTCATGTAGAAAATTAACTTTTATAATTATGTAAATTAGTCTTCGGAGCACCGGGAGGCGTGCTCTTGCAGTCCGAGCACTGCATCTTCAACGCCCTCCCGGCTCCAAAACACGCCCTGCAACCTTTAACCACGCCCCTTCGGTCCAGCGCTGAAATCTAGCGCCTGCACACTGAACTGAGCCGGCGCATGCGCTATGCTCTTGCAGTGCCGAACACTGCAAGCGCTTTCATTGTAATGCACAGGCGCGAGATTTCAGCGCTGGACAGAAGGGTCTAGCGCTGTCTATCATTCAATACAGGGGCGTGGTTAAAGGTTGCAGGGCGTGTTTTGGAGCCGGGAGGGCGTTGAAGATGCAGTGCTCGGACTGCAAGAGCACGCCTCCCGGTGCTCCGAAGACTAATTTACATAATTATAAAAGTTAATTTTCTACATGAATCGCTGCTTGGCTCTGCACTATGGAGGTATGTCTGGGGTTAGAAATAAAGCACCTAAATGCCTATGTATATAAATACATAGGTTGAAAAGTAGTGACAGAGCCTCTTTAATGTAAAGTTTTTTTTTATGTTTGTTTTTTTGCTGCTGAAAATAAACTCCTTTGGATTATTTTTGAACAAAGGCCTGATCGTCCTTTTGGAAAAATTCCACGCTTCACAGGGGAGTAATGTGCAGTATGTGCATTCTTCCAGGGAAAACTGGTATGAGGACACTGAGGTAGGTGAGAATCATACTTGAGGGACATCCACAAAGTTATTGTATTAAATATATTCTAAGATAGATTCTTCCAGCAATAACACTTTTCAATGTTGAAATGTCTGCATATATGTTGTCATGTGTTTGGTAATTATGACTATGCTTTTATCAGAGGGCAGTTGGCTTTGAATGTGCATAGTTCCAAGCACAGGTCCAGATGATATGGATTGTCGGCTCCAAGGACAGACAACCACTTTAAGTGTAAGCAAGAAGTCAACAAGCCACTCTTGTGCAGGATATATAGATTCAAGGCTAGGACAACAAACTGAATCTTTGCCCTGGGTAAAGGAAAGCCTACTTATGATTCAGATTGTTACTATGCTAATGAATACTGATAGTACAGTTCCATCATTCTTTTATCATACATTTTTTTCTGTATTTCTGTAACAATAGCAAATCCAATTACAAGATACATTAAACTCTGCAAGGTCACTATTTAGTTCTCCTGTGGAGGTTTGTCCAGTTCAGTAAAGGTCCTTTTACATGGGCCGATTATCGGCCGAAAAATCGTTCCTAGGAACGCTAGTGCCGATAATCGGCCCGTGTAAAAGTGGCCCTAATCAGCCGACGAACGAGCAAAACGCTCGTTCGTCGGCTGATTGGATCTTTTGTAGAAACCAAAAGATCCAATCTGTCGGGCGCACATCGCCCTGTGTAAACAGGCGATGTGCGCCTGACAGTATGGAGCTTCCCGGCCGCACGAGCGATACAGCGATCACTCGTGCGGCCCGGCGCTCGATTCGTCGGGCCGTGTAAAGGCTCCCTGCCCGAGCGCCGATATCGCTGATCGGCGCTCGGGCAGGGAGAATAATCGGCCCGTCTAAAAGGGCCTTAAAAGGAAAGGCAATGGAATAGAGATGAGCAAATTTCTTGAAATTTGTTTTGGGTCTGATTTTAACGAATTAGTCAAAAAATTTGATTCAGGTCCAAATCGTTTAAACCTGAAGTCTCCTAGGGTTTATATTTTTCTGTCTTGTCTTTCTATGTTTTATTATTTTAAATTTTTCTCTTTATCTTAAATCTGGCTTTTAGGGTGTATTGAATACACTGTATTATCATGTACCCCTTCCTCTTCTCGTCCTCTTCCTCCTCTTCCTCCATCATATGAAACAGCTTATTAGGATGCCCTAGAAGTCCACCAGCTGGGCCTGCACCCGAATTTATTAGCCGCTCAGCTCACCAGCTGGGCCTGCAAAATAATTTTTGGGCCTGTCAGCTCACCATCAGGCAGTCAACCATAATGTTTTACACGCTTAGCTCACCAGCTGGGCCTGCACCCAAATTTGTAAGCCGCTCAGCTCACTAGCTGGGCCTGCAACATAATTTTTTGGCCTGTTAGCTCACCAGTAGGCACTCAACCATAATGTTTTACACGCTCAGCCTGCTACATGTCACTTCTAATGTTTCGGACGTTCAGCTAAGCGGCATGTCTCCCTTAAATCGCGGCAACAGAGTGTCACCCTTAAATCTTTTGGACAGTCAGCACGGCATTAGCGTGTCAGACTTAAATATTTTTAACGGTCTGCTTTTCTGCAGAATGTCACATGAAGAATATCATTTTTTCGACGGTAAGCTTGGCATTAGCATGTCATACTTGAAAATTTTTAACGGTCTGCTCTTCTACCGAATGTCACATCAAGAATATATTTTTTTGGGACAGTCAGCTTGGCATTAGCGTGTCACACTTAAATTTGGGACAGTTTGATAAAGTGCGGTGGCAGCAGCATGGAGTCCGATTCCATTATTCAGAGCTCAAGTATTGAGTTGACCCGGCTTGGTTTGAACACTCGATTTTTTTAAGTAAACGATTCTGGCCCCCGGGACACTCCACGAACAGCATCGGGGAGTCGCTGAGAGGCAGGGGCTCCAACAGGTGGTAGCTCACCTCCCTGCAGACGGCCAACTCGATCCTAAGATCAAACTTCGAGCTTTTTAAGTGCAGCAACTTAGATAAATGCAATTGGACCTGGAATTACCGCGGAGAGCGAGAGTGGAATGGCCGACGCGGCACACGCCGCTGGGGGGGCACCAGCCTCCCACGGCGTATAGCGAAAAAAGAAATAGTCGTCAGCGACTCTTAGCAGTGCGGTGGCATCAGCATCCCTTAAATTTTTTGGATGGTCAGCTCGGCAGCAGAATGTCACCCCTATTGTTTTTGAGTGTCAGCAGCAGGCCATCAATCATAATTTTTCAAGGGTGTGTGTGATGCCCTCGTTTATATGTAATAAAGGGTGTATTGGATTGCCTGTTCCTTGTAATTTTTGGCAGCCCTTTCACTTAGTGCATAGGCTTTATGCGTGTAGGAGTCCCACGTCATGAACAATTGTACCACAATGTGAATGAGGGCCTCCTTTAAAATATATACCGGTTGTATGGAAGTGCCTCTACCATGTAATTTTTGGCAGCACTTGCGCTTAACGTACAAGTAAATCTATGTTTCCTAACAATATTTCCTGTAAAATCAATGTTATCTTGGGTTTTTGGGGGGTATTTTTGTCATTCCGTAAAAGTGGCGTAATAGTTGACCATCATCGTGAATATCAGCGACTTTGGAGTCCAAGATACATCCGGACATCCTCCCCATGCTGTTCCCTAACCATTTCTGTGGTGTTTCCACCATTTTCTGACGTTTCCCTATGGACCCTATGGTCTTTTCCCATTGACTTCCATTATACTCTCGAGCACCGCCCAGTGTTCAGCCAGAGTACCTGAGCACCCGAACGTCGGGGTGCTTGATCATCACTAATTACCACTCCTAACATGCCCTAGCTCTGACACAGCTTTTCAGTCTGCACCAACAGACCAGTATGGTAGGTTAGGTAAATTAGTCTAAACAGACTTTTTGTAATAAAATTGTCGACAGTTGTTTTAAAAAATAAAAAATTGGCAAATCATTTTGTACAAAATTATTTGGGCCCGTATGCCAGACGTCAAGGCGATCTCTTTAAGACGGGAACCTAACACTAATTCCTACCTGTTATGTGCCATAATGGCCACCATAAAATTCAGGGAGTGTTGGTTCCACATGCATGCTGGGTCCACTCTGCCTTTGCCATTTTTGGTGCCTTAAAGGCCTCCATTAAATCCAGGGATGCAGGTACCAACATGCATGCTGAGCCCACTCTATACCTCTCCTGGTGCCTCACAGCTTCCAATACATATACCGGGAGCAGGCTACAGCTTTATACTTACTCTGATTAAAATCAGCCTATGGGGCAGACAGGCTTATCAGGAGTGCAAGACTGGCTGGAGTAGCCACACCTCCAGAACAGTACAACTGCAAAAAAAGGGGGTCAGTCAGCACATCCAATGTGCAGATGCATGCTGCCATGGCTAGAGACACAAAGGAAAAAAACACAATGCAGCAGCACTCTGCAAACACAAATAATGTACAATAATGCCATACTCATATAAAACATTCTGGTGCTAATGCTATGCTTATTTTGCAAAATTGAGATTCTTGGAAAATTATTGCTTGGCATGATAAAACACTAGAACACAGTCCAAAATTTAATTGTAATCCAACTGATGTAATTTTGTAATCCAAACAGGTAACGTGTAATCCACATGGATAATATAAAATAGCAGCACACAGAGAACCCTGTTTGCAAAGCGGGCTCCCAAATAACCTGAGAAGGGGGGAAAATGGAAATAGGGCCACTTAGGCGCAACTGGGAATTTTCTGCAGAATTGGGGGGGGGGGGGATCCTGACAAGCCATGTCCATCTGGTTGAGAGTTAAATAGGGGGCAATTAAAACAACATAAACTAAAAACAAGTGCCAACTAGCTCTCACCCGTCAGGTGCAGTCCATGTTGTGGCTCCCATAGGTCCTCCAGAGGTGTCCTTTAAATCAGCCAGACTGACAACCAGTAGAAGAGTTCCTCAGATGAGGCACCTGAAGTCCTCCTTGCTGGAACTGCTACTGAATGACATCAGAGGATGCTCCTGCCTCCTGTAGGTCAAGCGGGCTGCCGTGGTGGAGTTCCGCTGCCCTCTTCTGCCAGAAGTCGGACTTGACCGGGTCCGGGTGGTGGTCACACTGGTGAGCGCTGCAGCCACTTGCACCTTTACTTTTTTGGATTCTCCTGCCGGGACAGCAGGGGTAAGGACTTCTGGCTGCAGCGGGTGAGGCAAGGTTGCACCCAGGGAAGAAGCCCCAGCTCCCCTGGCTGCTGCTGACTTTATTTTCCAGGGTAGTTGGTACTGGTGGATCACCGTGGACTGGAACGTAAACGATGTTGTCGTCAGCTGACCCAGCTGAAAGGACTGTGATGGTGGTGGTGGTGGCAGTCCAGGGATCAGAGCCTCCGGCTGTGGCTTCCCCCTGAAACGGAGCGTGCCATCTGGTGACTCCTGTAGGCAGCGCATACGTCCTTCCTCTGGTGGTTCCTCCGGCCAAACTTCTGGTGGTGATGTAGGGACCCTGGGCTTATATAATACGGTAACCCCGGTAGCAAAGGGGCCTTTCAGGGATGCCATGGGGGTGTATTCCACCTGATCCCCCACGTACCGGCTGTGACGGCGTTGGGGCAGGTACGGGCGTTTCACTGACCTGCGGCCCACAAAGTACTCCTTGCCGTCCTCGTCATCCATCAGAAAGCCAGAGTCTCACTCCACTGAAAACCACAGGACGGCTCCCTTTTGCCACTCCAGTGTAGGGGATGGTCCTGTACTTGGATGACCCAGTCCTCCACCGCATTCTTGTAGTCCCATAGGGTCTGGGCATGGGCCGTCACTAATGCTGGCACAATTGCCTAGTGCCTGCAGCCTATCAGAGGGATGAGCAGGGGAGACGCCTCTCCCTCCCCTGTCCCGCAGTACAGGCATCTGTATTGCTGTCCTGAGGACGGCGATACAGATGACTATGGAGATGAGCGCTTCCACAATGGAAGCACTCATCTCCCTCTGCCCCGCCGCCTCCCCCAACTGTGCGCAGGGCCGCGCCGCACCTGCCTAATTGGCGGTGCGGCCCTGCAAGTGGCAAGGGGGCCCTCGAGGCCCCTCTGTCTTAGGGGCCCGGTCGCAAATGCGACCGCTGCGACCCCTATAGCTACGCCACTGCTCATCTCTAATCCTAATACTGTACGGAGCACGCGCTCCGTACAGTATTGAAACAAAGTTTTATGCAAATTGACTTTGGATGTTTTATCCGAAGTCAATTCGCTCATCCCTAGTGGTGAGTTTTTGAAAAGCAGTAATTCTGTTTTTTTTTATTTTTACAGCATTCAACGTACTGAATAATTTACATGATATGTGCGTAGTATGGGTCATTATGGACGCAGCAATAGCAAATATTTGAAGATTTTATTTTTGCAATATAGGAATGGTGCAATGTATTTTAGACACCATTAAATTATCACTTATTATAGGTCACATGTGGGACTATTAAATGGTAGAATAAGTAAAAAAAAAGCATGTCTTAAAAAATTCCAATAAAAATCTTTTTTTCCATTGAAAAAAAACGCTTTTCAATGGAAAAAAGGATTTTTATTGGAATTTTTTAAGACATGCTTTTTTTTTACTTATTCTACCATTTAATAGTGCCACATGTGACCTATAATAAGTGATATTTTAATGGTGTCTAAAATACATTGCACTATTCCTATAGTGGAATGCATCTTAATGTCAGTGCTATACTGACATTAGCCAGAAGGCTGCACCAGAGAGTCACAGCCTGGTGTGTAATGCTGGAGGCAGGCTTGGGGCCTACACTAGGCCCTGGCCTGCCTACAATGACGTCCACAGAGGAGAGACAGAGGGAGTCCGCTCACTTTGTAACTGTGCAACCTAGATATACCTGACCTATCAGAGCACACCCAAAATCAATTTAAACCTACAAAAAAAGGGTGCCAAAAGCCCATTTAAAAATGAGTAAACCAAAAATAAAATTAAATAATCTTTATTAAGTAATATTAAAACATGATTGCATTAAAATCAGGGGAATCCACATGATTGTAAGAGAGAAAATAACTGGTTAAAATAACCCAACAAGTAGGGGACAAACTCACATGCAGACCAGGGTACGTTTGACTATGAAGATGCCAGAATTAAATTACACTAGTATAGAGTCCAAGTGGAATCAGCCTAACCATCAAAAGCACAAAAGTGTGCACAGGCTTCACAAACACTGTGCATAAAGTCTGGTGATAACAAATCACGTTACTGTTAAATTCCCCTGAGAGGTATCCTAGGGACATCAAATATAAATATCCAATTTAATCAAGTCCTTTGATTAACAATAAAGTCCCACTAGGGATCCTCTATGATGTGTGCTGTTTTTAAAACGTAACTTTTATTAGATAGTTTTAAACAAAAATAAATGCATACAGAGAAAATAAAATTAAAACTGGCTCAGCTGGCTTTTTGTTCCTTGAATAATTTGTGCCCAACCAAGGGTCACTATTAATAGGCTTGCAGATTGGTATGGTGGGAGAGGTCAGAAGGGGTACGGAGTTACAACTCCAGAAATTGTTTTAATGACCACTAAACATAAGTATACCACCTTCTATGACCAAAAATTATTCTAGCACAGAAGATGTGATTAATATGTATCGATCGAGCTGCAGGCAGTGGTAAGGTGTTTGACTTTGGTTTACTCTCCCTGCCGTCACTGCTAGTTTCCCCTTTACACTAGGGGCTGGTGTCAGTGGTTGGCTAGGGTGGATTGAAGCACGCTAGCTATCACTCCTGTCTTTGTCTAGGTAATGCCGCTAGTTTATCTATCAGTAGTAGTTTCCTCCTTTCTACTAACGGCTCCTATTTACAGGTTAGCTAGGAGAGGTTAAATGGCCTGGATCAGTGCTCTTGCTGGTCTGGGCTATTAGAGAAAGAGTGTAGCTCTCATGTGAGAGCATAGCCCCGGCTCCCCTAGCCTGGGCCATCGTAAAAAGGTGGCGGCTCAGCCTAAGGCCCCTCATTGATCACTGTAAAAAGGCATACTGTATGGGTGGTCACTAATGTGTTAAGAAAAATTGAGAATTGTAGCTTTAAATACTGACTTGCAGTGTAAGCAGTCTCAATGAATGGCTCCAGTGCAGTGACACATACTTATATACTAGTCTGACCCTGTCCTTTCTCTGTCTAAAACCTACATTATAATCCCTAACACTGTCCTTGTTTGAACCCAGACTACTGTAGCTGTATTGTGTGTTTTAAGAGATAAGTTACTCTTTGTCTCTCAGATAAACATCCTGTCAGTACAAGCTCAGAACACAAATTGCTCCCCTGCTTGGGATTTGACCTAGAAAGACACAGTAGAGCTTAAATGGGTTCAAAGGCCAGCAACTATAATGGAATGGATGAACTACAATATCCAGAAAAAAATATTAAAATTAGGGTTATTTAGTTTTGAAATAGGATGGCTGGAGGTAACCTAGTAACTATGTATAAATATATCAGAGGTTAATACAGAAATCACTTCCATCATCTATATACGCCAGAGACTGTAGCTATAAGAAGGAGGAATCCTCTATGTCTAGAGGAAAAGAAAAAAAGGTTTGTACAACACAGATGAGCATCTTTACCTACATATAGAGTCTTCGTGCAAGTTTTCATATTAAATGCAGCTGGACAATTGTCAAAGACATGTTCAGGTGGGGAGATGTCTGAATGAAAAGAGTATGCATTTGGAGAAAACGGTAATTACTCTCAGCGGGTCACAGTGGCCTGCTGTGCCATAAATCTAGTAACCCATCAAGGGTAAATCCAAATTATATAACAGCAAATCTGCAATGCAAATCTACACTGCTCTGATGTATTCATTGTCTGTGCAAGCAACATAGTTTAAGTGCCGCTATAGTACATTGTAATAGACATCCAGCAGGATTTCAAGGTCTTTGCCCACAACTAAAATCACTAGAAACCCTTGGTATTATATGGAAGCTTTACTTTATATGGAGGCTGTACTTTCCTCAGAATATGAAATAAAGGTGTGGGCTTGTAATATATATGGTCCACGCTGTTTTAGTGCTTATACAGTATCTTAACTATTTTTGATTGACAGCCCTGTTCCTGTAGGATCCACTTTTGCAAATCACTTCAGTTTTGGGGGTAGGTCCACAGCTCTGACGTCTGTCAGCACTACACATGCTCAGATGTACTGTCCTTAGTGCCCATAGTGGTCACTGTCTAATCAAATTCCATGCCCTGAAGAGAAAGCCCACCCCACGTCATGCCTCTATATGCCTTGTTATATTACACTATCCAGAGAAAAAAACAGAGGATAAAAGCTATAATGTATTTTTTTGCGGAGCTGTGTGTATAGTAAATAATAGGAACAGGAATTAAGGAGATGATGATGATCTGGTGGATAGAGCTGTTAGAAGGGACCTAAGTAATAAGGAAAATATATACAGTGCCTTGCGAAAGTATTCGGCCCCTTGGAACTTTTCAACCTTTTGACACATTTCAGGCTTCAAACAAAAAGATATAACATTTTAAATTTTTGGTGAAGAATCAACAAGTGGGTCACAATTGTGAAGTGGACCGAAATTTATTGGATCATTTAAACTTTTTTTGTAATAATAAAACTGAAAAGTGAGGCATGCTAAATTATTTGGCCCCCTTGCATTAATACTTTGTTGCGCCACCTTTTGCTGTGATTACAACTGCAAGTCGCTTGGGGTATGTCTCTATCAGTTTTGCACATCTAGAGACTGAAATTCTTGCCTATTCTTCCTTGCAAAACAGCTCGAGCTCTTTGAGTTTGGATGGAGAGTGTTTGCGAACAGCAGTTTTCAGCTCTTTCCACATATTCTCAATTTGATTCAGGTCTGGACTTTGACTTGGCCATTCTAAGACCTGGATACGTTTATTTTTTAACCATTCCATTGTAGATTTTGCTTTATGTTTGGGATCATTGTCTTGTTGGAAGATAAATCTCCGTCCTAGTCTCAGGTCTTTTGCAGACTCCAACAGGTTTTCATCCAGAATGGTCCTGTATTTGGCTCCATCCATCTTCCCATCAATTTTAATCATCTTCCCTGTCCCTGCTGATGAAAAGCAGGCCCAAACCATGATGCTGCCACCACCATGTTTGACAGTGGGGATGGTGTGTTCAGGGTGATGAGCTGTGTTGCTTTGACACCGAACATATCGTTTTGCATTGTTTCCAAATAGTTGGATTTTGGTTTCATCTGACCAGAGCACCTTCTTCCACATGTTTGGTGTGTCTCCCAGGTGGCTTGTGGCAAACTGCAAAGGAGACTTTTTATGGATATCTTTGAGAAATGGCTTTCTTCTTGCCACTATTCCATAAAGGCCAGATTTGTGAAGTGTTGGACTGATTGTTGTCCTATGGACAGACTCTCCCACCTCAGCTGTAGATCTCTGCAGTCTCTGATCAGTCTTCTCCTTGTTTGAGATGAAAGTTTAGAGGGACGGCCGGGTCTTGGTAGATTCGCAGTGGTCTGATACTCCTTCCATTTCAATATGATCGCTTGCACAGTGCTCCTTGGGATGTTTAAAGCTTGGGAAATCTTTTGGTATTCAAATCTGGCTTTAAACGTCTCCACAACAGTATCACGGACCTGCTTGGTGTGTTCCTTGGTCTTCATGATGCTCTCTGTGCTTTAAACAGAATCCGGAGACTATCACAGAGAAGGTGCATTTATATGGAGACTTGATACACACAGGTGGATTCTATTTATCTTCATCAGTCATTTAGGACAACATTGGATCATTCAGAGATCCTCAATGAACTTCTGGACTGAGTTTTCTGAACTGAAAGTAAATGGGACGAATAATTTTGCATGCCCCACTTTTCAGTTTTATTATTACAAAAAAAAAAAAAAAAAAAATATATATATATATATATATATATATATATATATATATATATATATATATCTTTCCTAATAATCAATTGCAAATGTGTTAAATTAAAAAAAAATAAAATTATATTTTATGCAATGTGTGAATTCAACATCAAACGGGGGTTTCTGGGACTACTATGGTTTTTAACAGTTATGTTCATGTAGTTGCATACCAAATATATATCTTCTCCATACTTTTATTTCTTTAATTTCGACTAACCTTCACCATGGAAATAAATCCCTTTAGGTTGTTTACACTGTACAGTATGTAGCACTTTCTTTTGCTTTATCCAACCAAACCCGTGATGTACTTCTCCTTTCTCTACCACAGTTCCAGCACCACCCCTAATGCTGAAGGATCGTAAAGCAGAGGGTTCGGAATGCATTCTGGCCACAGGTGGGTTATTTCACTGTTTTATATTTTCTGTAACACTAGCTGGGGTTTCCTCCTCTCTCTCTTTTGGTCCAAAAGTTACTGGAGAGTGCAGGAATTCTTAGGTGGGGGTTTAACCCTATCCCCACTGTAGAGCTGGGTTTATTCATTCACCTCTGTGATAGTGACATATATTTCCAACTTTTGTGGGAGTGTTTTTATATATGGGGGGTTCTGTGTGTGATGTGTGTGTGAAGAATATTTCATAACTTGATGTTCTTTGTCTTCATCTTAATTTGCTTTCTCTATATTTATGTATATATGTTTCAATAAAATTTAATTTTTCATGTATTTTTTCAGCCTCCATGTCTCTTTTACTCCCTGTCAGGAGTTTTCTTGTAGTTTCAGTGATATAAAAATTGCCAAAAAATGGAGGCCCCAAAATACACAAGATGGTCCTTCATTTCTGTGACCTGGGTCATTAAGTGGATTAAAACTAAAAAGCTGCAAAAAAAAAATACATTTCACCTCAATTTTGTTTCAAATGGGTTGTCCCTAGAGATGAGCGAGCACTAAAATGCTCGGATGCTCGTTATTCGAGTCGAACTTTTCCCGATGCTCGGGTGCTCGTTTCGAATAACGAACCCCATTGAAGTCAATGGGAGACTCGAGCATTTTTTGCAGGGGACCAAGGCTCTGCCTAGGGAAGGCTGGGTGAAAACCTGGAAACCTCAGAAAATGATGGAAACACCACGGAAATGGACAGGAAACAGAAGGGGCAGCATGCATGGATGCCTCTGAGGCTGCCTAATCCCACCATTACCCCAAATTCTAAGGCAACAGCCTGGTGGTTACCCTCATGGCAATTGTGCTCACCCAGACCAAGAAAGGCGAGGCAAATACCCATCACATGTTAGGGAAGCACCCAACTAGGTGCAACGAAGGTCCATCACCGCCTGCAGGTGACACCACTGCTCATGCTGGCACTGCTGTGCTATCCCCCTCCCCACGACGCAGGCATAAGCCTGACACATCATGGTGACAGCGTAGTGACACCAACAAGTGACCAAGTTAGATTGAGGTAGCAGTCAAATGTCTGTAGGCGAGCCTCCAAAAAATTTGTTTTGGAGTGTCCGAAGTTGACCCTCCTAAAAAATTGTTTAGGAGTGTCTGTAGTTGACCCTTCTGTAAAATATTTTATTTGTTTTCCCTGTTATTAGTTAATGTACAACCCATGGCTGGCATGGTGGGAATATATAGGGAAGCACCCAACTAGGTGCAACAAAGGTCCATCACCCATGCCCATGCTGGCACTGCTCTCCTATCCCCAGCCACACGATGCAGGCATAAGCCTGACACAGCATGGCGGTGACACCAACAAGTGACCAAGTTACATGAGGTAGCAGGTGAGCCACCCAAACATTTAGCCAGACGCAGCATGGCGGTGACAACAGAGTGACCGAGTTAGACTGAGGTAGCAGGAGGTGAAGCATCCTCCAAGTGGGCAGTACATGAGCGGCCCCAGGGTCAGACTCGGTCAGAGTATGTGAAATGTTCAGGGTGGCCGAACGCCGGGCTCGACGGCGGACCCGTTTCAGGTTATCGATTGCCGAAATGTTGGCTGACATCAAGTTTAGTATCTGTTCTTATCAGTTGCTGTGGCTGTTGGTGGTGAAGTGGTGAGCATAGCTGCTTCCCAAGCAGTTGATCCTGGTTCGATTCCCATCTATCGCAGGAGGCAATTAAAAGAAGAACCAAATAAAAATCAGTACAATATCTAATACGTCCCCTACACGGGTAAATTGTTTGGAGAGAGGGCCTGTAGGTGGAGGTTGAGCTGGAAGAGCCAGAGGAGTGCCCCCTGGGCTAGCGTGTGTGGTGGTGACAACAGCCAGATGTAGTTAGAATGACGACGCAGGACCCCAACTTAAAAATTTAGCATCAACCGGTACAATTGTCAATTATGAGCTCGATCAAGTGTGGCATGTGTTCTATGTATTCTTCTCAGTTTAATACCGTATATGGCAGCTATCCGGAAAAATAGTTTGGAGAGAGAGAAAAATAGGAAAAAGACGTAAATTGTTTGGAGAGAGGGCCTGTAGGTGGACCTCCGGAAAAATTGTTTGGAGAGAGGGCCTGTAGGTGGACCTCTGGAAAAATTGTATGGAGAGAGGGCCTGTAGGTGGACCTCCAGAAAAATTGTTTGGAGAGAGGGCCTGTAGGTGGACCTCCGGAAAAATTGTTTGGAGAGAGGGCCTGTAGGTGGACCTCTGGAAAAATTGTTTGGAGAGAGGGCCTGTAGGTGGACCTCTGGAAAAATTGTTTGGAGAGAGGGCCTGTAGGTGGACCTCCGGAAAAATTGTTTGGAGAGAGGGCCTGTAGGTGGACCTCCGGAAAAATTGTTTGAAGAGAGGGCCTGTAGGGGGCCCTCCTGAAAAATTATGGTCAAAGAGTGCCAGTTGGACCTCTAAAAAATGGCGTTTTTTTGGTCAGCGTTAAGCAAAGACGACAAGGAGGAGTAGGAGGAGTAGAGAGGAGGAATCGGATACATAAGTTATTTAAATCTTTAGCTGCTTTCCCCCAGAGGAGATTTGAATTCCGGTGAAATCCAGGCTTTGTTCATTTTAATAAGCGTCAGTCTGTCAGTGCTGTCAGTTGACAGGCGTGTACGCTTATCGGTGATGACGCCACCAGCTGCACTGAATACCCGCTCTGACAGCACGCTAGCGGCAGGGCAGGCCAGCACCTCCAAGGCGTACAGCGCCAGTTCAGGCCACGTGTCCAGCTTTGAAACCCAGTAGTTGTATGGAGCAGAGTGATCGCTACGGACGTTGATATAGTCAGCTAGGTACTCCCTCACCATCTTTCTGTACAGCTCCCCCCTACTATGCCTAGACTGGGGACAGGTGACAGTGTCTTGCTGGGGTGACATAAAAGTGGCAAAGGCCTTGGAGAGCGTTCCCCTGCCAGTGCTGGACAAGCTGCCTGCTCGGCTCCTCTCCCCCGCTACTTGGCCCACAGAACCATGCCCTCTGATGCTAGCAGCGTCAGATGGGAAGGATTGTTTCAGCTTGTGCACCAGGGCCTGTTGATATCTATTCACTCTCATACTCCTTACCTCTGCAGGGATGAGAGTGGAAAGCTTCTGCTTGTACCGTGGGTCCAGGAGAGTGAACACCCAGTAATCGGTGTTTGAAAAAATGCTTCTAACGCGAGGGTCATGGGATAGGCAGCCTAACATGAAGTCTGCCATGTGCGCCAGAGTCCCAACACGTAAGAATCCCTCTCCTCACTGGCCTGACTCTCCATTTCCTCCTCCTCCTCCTCCTCCTCCTCCAAGTCCTCCTCTTCAGCCCATACACGTTCAAGAGTTAAGGACTGAGAACTGGTACCCTCTTCTGTCTCGTTGACATTCTCCTCCTCTTCCTCCTCATCCCCCTCCTCCGATACGCGCTGAGAAACAGACCGGAGGGTGCTCTGGCTATCAAGCGACGTATCTTTCTCCACCGTCTCTTGTGACAAGCGCAAAGCATCCGACTTCATGCTGAGCAGTGAGTTTTTCAACAGGCAAAGCAGCGGGATGGTGAGGCTGATAATGGCGGCATCGCCGCTGACCATCTGTGTTGACTCCTCAAAGTTGCTCAACACCTGGCAGATATCAGACATCCACGTCCACTCCTCATTGTAGACTTGAGGAATCTGAGTGACCACCAGTTCTGGTGGAAGTTGACATCTGGCAGTCTACAATCGCTCTGAGCTGCTGGTAAACTCTGGATAACATGTTTAATGTCGAGTTCCATCTCGTGGGCACGTCGCACAACAGTCGGTGAGCGGGCAGTTGTATGCGGTTCTGCGCTGCCCTGAGAGTGGCAGCATCTGTGGTCGACTTGCGGAAATGCGCACAGATGCGGCGCACCTTGGTGAGCAAATCAGACAGATTGGGGTATGTCTTGCGGAACCGCTGAACTATTAGATTGAACACGTGGGCCAGGCATGGCACATGTGTCAGTCTGCCGAGTTGCAGAGCCGCCACCAGGTTACGCCCGTTGTCACACACAACCATGCCTGGCTTGAGGTTCAGCGGTGCCAGCCACAGATCTGTCTGCGCCGTGATGCCCTGTAACAGCTCTTGGGCGGTGTGCCTTTTGTCACCTAAGCTCAGCAGTTTGAGCACCGCCTGCCGGCGCTTACCCACGGCACTGCTGCTGCGCCTAGAGCTACCGACTGAAGGCGCCGTGCCCACGGATGGTAATTCGGTGGAGGAGGAGGGGTCGGAGGAGGAGGAATAGTACGTCTGAGAGACCATGACCGAGGTAGGCCCCGCAATCCTCGGTGTAGGCAGTACATGAGCGGCCCCAGGGTCAGTCGCGGTCCCAGCCTCCACCAAGTTAACCCAATGTGCCGTCAGTGAGATATAGTGTCCCTGCCCGGCAGCACTTGTCCACGTGTCCGTGGTTAGGTGGACCTTCTCAGAAACAGCGTTGGATGATGTTCTCTGACACGTGCTGGTGTAGGGCTGGGACGGCACATCGGGAAAAATAGTGGCGGTTGGGGACCGAATACCGATGGGCAGCCACCGCCATGAGATTGCGAAAGGCCTCAGTCTCTACCAGCCTATAGGGCAGCATCTCCAGGCTCAGCAATTTGGAGATGTGGACGTTGAGGGCTTGGGCATGTGGGTGGGTGGAACTGTATTTCCTCTTGCGCTCCAGTGTCTGCTGTAAAGACAGCTGAACGCTGCGCTGGGACACATTGGTGGACACTGTGGAGGATCGTGGAGGCGAAGGTGTGGTTTTCCGGCGGGAGGCGCTCGTGCCGGGGTCCTGGGCAGGGGGTTGACTAGTAGAGGCAGCGAGTGACACAGGGGAAGGAGCAGTGGTGTGACCCGCAGGAGGTGGTGAACGGTCTTGGTTCCATTGAGTGGGGTGTTTAGCACTCATATGCCTGCGCATGCTGGTGGTGGTTAGGCTAGTAGTGGTGGCACCCCTGCTGATCCTGGTGTGGCACAGGTTGCACACCACAGTCCGTCGGTGATCCTCAATTTCTTTAAAGAACCTCCAGACTTGCGAACATCTAGGCCTCGCCACGGGAGCTTTACTACGTGAAACAGTTGCTGCTGATGCACCAGCTCTGGCCCTGCTTCTCCCTCTGGCCACACCACTGCCTCTTACAACCTGTTCTGGTGCAGCACTCGCCTCCGCCTCAGAAGCACTGTCTTCACTCGGCTTATCAACCCAGCTTAGGTCAGTCACCTCCTCATCCTCCGATTCCTCAGTCTGCTCCCCCCTCGGACTTCCTGCCCTGACAACAACTTCACCACTGTCTGACAACCGTGTCTCCTCATCGTCCGACACCTCTTTACAAACTTCTTCCACTAACTCAACATTGTCATCATCATCAGAAAATACGGATTGTAGTGAGTGTACTGAACTGTGACACACAGAATGGTTCCACACTGCTGTATGAAATGGATTTGTATCACTGAGCTAAAACAACAAAAAAACTATTTTTTATATATATATATATATATATATATATATTTTTTTATATATTTTTTTTTTAGTTTAGTTTTTTTTGGAACGTGACGTGCAGAAACTATCGTAGACCTAACTCACACCCTGCTGACGGTGGCTATTTTGACTGCGACCCAGACAAATGTCGCACAGAGATTTTTGTGATCAAGCTATATACGTGAGAGCAAAAGACCTGGTTGGATTAAGTGACGTACAGAAAGTGTCACCTGGACAGAAAATATGGATTGTAGTGAGTGTACTGAACTGTGACACACAGAATGGTTCCACACTGCTGTGTGAAATGGATTTGTATCACTGAGCTAAAACAACAAAAAAACTTTTTTTTTATATATATATATATTTTATATATATTCTTTTTTTAGTTTTGTTTTTTTTGGAACGTGACGTGCAGAAACTATCGTAGACCTAACTCACACCCTGCTGACGGTGGCTATTTTGACTGCGACCCAGAAAAATGTCGCACAGAGATTTTTGTGATCAAGCTATATACGTGAGAGCAAAAGACCTGGTTGGATTAAGTGACGTACAGAAAGTGTCACCTGGACAGAAAATACGGATTGTAGTGAGTGTACTGAACTATGACACACAGAATGGTTCCACACTGCTGTGTGAAATGGATTTGTATCACTGAGATATAACAATAAAAAAAAAAAAAGGGGTTATATATGGCGATAGCTGCACTACTAGTGCCAGCCAGCCAGCCAAGCTAGGAGACAAAAAAAAATTTCTTGTAGCCCTTAGAAGGGCTGTTGGGTTCTTGGGAGATCACTCCTGCCTAACAAAGAACTAAATGCAGGCCCTAACACTCTCCCTGAAACGCAGCAGCTCTATCCCTAACGACATCCAGACAGCATCTGAGCCGAGCACCGAGGGCAGTCACTAGTATATTCCAGGGTCACCTGATCAGGCCAGCCAACCCCTGCTATCGACATGTAAGGGCCCCACGTGATGCTGGGTGTACCGCAGAGTCTCCTGGCTTGTGATTGGCTGAGTTTATAGGCGCCAAAAATGCACAATGCGGAAGTTGCCATTTCCTCGAGCAAGGCGAGATACTCGTCCGAGCAGCGAGCACTTACGAGTACCGTAATACTTGAACGAGCACCAAGCTCGGACGAGTATGCTCGCTCATCTCTAGTTGTCCCATATTGACATGTATGGCATATGAATGGGATAAAACCTTTCTCAAGAATAGGAACAGCCATGAACAGCGAGCACACTCAGCATGCTCAGCTTTCTCCATATATTGCTATGGGACTTCTGAAACTAGCTCAGTGCTGGTTCAGCTACTGTATTTTCTGAAGTCCCATAGCAGTGAACAGAGAGGATGCTGTATATGCATCCTATTGATATGCCATGAATGTCCAAAAGGGACATCTCTTTAATTCCTATGAAGCACCAAAAGGATTAACATTAGAGATGAGCGAGCATACTCGTCCGAGCTTGGTGCTCGTTCGAGTGTTAGGGTACTCGTAAGTGCTCGCTGCTCGGACGAGTATCTCGCCATGCTCGAGGAAATGGCAACTTCCGCATCGTGCTTTTTTGGGGCCTAAAAACACAGCCAATCACAAGCCAGGAGACTCTGCGTACCACCCAGCATCACGTGGGGCCCTTACATGTCCATGGCAGGGGTTGGCTGGCCTGATCAGGTGACCCTGGAATATACTACCGACTGGCCGCGGTGCTCGGCTCAGATGCCGTCTGGATGTCGTTAGGGATAGAGCTGCTGCCTTTCAGGGACAGTGTTAGGGCCTGCATTTAGTTGTCTGTTAGGCAGGGATCACCCACAAAGAACCCAACAGCCCTTCTAAGGGCTAGAAGACATTTTTTTTTTTTTTTGTCACTTGGCTGGCTGGCACTAGTAGTGCAGCTATCGCCATATCTAACCCTGTTTTTTTTTATTGTTCTATCTCAGTGATACAAATCCATTGCACACAGCACTGTGGAACCATTCTGTGTGTCACAGTTCAGCACTGACTCACTCCAATCCATATATACTGTCCAGGTGACACTTTCTGTACGTCACAGAATACAACCAAGTCATTTGCTACCAATATCATCTACAGCTTGATCCAGAAAACTCTCTGTGCGACATTTGTCTGGGTCGCAGACTAAATAGCCACCGTTAATAGGGTGTCAGTCAGTTCTACCATATTTCCTGCACGTCACGTTCCCAAAAAAACAAAATATAAAAAAAAAAAATATTTTTTCAGTTGTTTTAGCTCAGTGATACAAATCCATTTTACTCAGCTGCATGTAACCTTTCTGTGTGTCACAGTTCAGCACATTCGCTCCCATCCGTATATACTGTCCAGGTGACACTTTCTGTACGTCACACAATACAACCAAGTCATTTGCTACCAATATCATCTACCGCTTGATCCAGAAAACTCTCTGTGCGACATTTGTCTGGGTCGCAGACTAAATAGCCACCGTTAATAGGGTGTCAGTCAGTTCTACCATATTTCCTGCACGTCACGTTCCCAAAAAAACAAAATATAAAAAAAAAAATATTTTTTCAGTTGTTTTAGCTCAGTGATACAAATCCATTTTACTCAGCTGCATGTAACCTTTCTGTGTGTCACAGTTCAGCACATTCGCTCCCATCCGTATATACTGTCCAGGTGACACTTTCTGTACGTCACACAATACAACCAAGTCATTTGCTACCAATATCATCTACCGCTTGATCCAGAAAACTCTCTGTGCGACATTTGTCTGGGTCGAAGACTAAATAGCCACCGTTAACAGGGTGTCAGTCAGTCCTACCATAGTTCCTGCACGTTACGTTCCCAAAAAAACAAAATTGTAAAAAAAATATAAAAAAACAAATATAAAAAAAATTATTTTTTCAGTTGTTTTAGCTCAGTGATACAAATCCATTTTACTCAGCTGCGTGTAACCTTTCTGTGTGTCACAGTTCAGCACATTCGCTCCCATCCGTATATACTGTCCAGGTGACACTTTCTGTACGTCACACAATACAACCAAGTCATTTGCTACCAATATCATCTACCGCTTGATCCAGAAAACTCTCTGTGCGACATTTGTCTGGGTCGCAGACTAAATAGCCACCGTTAACAGGGTGTCAGTCAGTTCTACCATAGTTCCTGCACGTCACGTACCCAAAAAAACAAAATATAAAAAAAAAAAAAAATTTTTTTCAGTTGTTTTAGCTCAGTGATACAAATCCATTTTACTCAGCTGCGTGTAACCTTTCTGTGTGTCACAGTTCAGCACACTCGCTCCAATCCGTATAATCTGTCCAAGTGACACTTTCTGTACGTCACTTAATTCTACCGGACTTAATTTTTTTTTTTTTTTATCATACACCTATATACAAAAAATGTTGAACCCCAGGGCTAAGGGTCGAGGACGAGGGCGTGGGCATTCAATTACTGCAGGGGGCAGAGGCCGTGGTCCTGGGCAGGGTGAGACAGTACCCGCTGATGAGGGAGCAGGGGAACGCCGCAGAGCTACACTCCCTAGCTTCATGTCTCAACTTACAGGGACACGTGGTAGAGGACTGTTGAAACCACAACAGTGCGAACAGCTGATGTCGTGGATTGCGGACAATGCTTCAAGTAATTTGTCCACCAGTCAGTCTTCCACGCAGTCCACCCACGTTACCCAAGGGAGCACTCCTATGGCTCCTGGAATGTGATCCGGCATACTCTCAGGAACTGTTTTCTGGACCCTTCCCAGAGTCACAAACCACTTCTCAGGTTGCTGCTGACCTCGTTCCCGATGCCCAAGTTTTCCAACTGTCGCAGTCTGTGGGTGATGATGATGACAATGTTGAGTTAGTGGAAGAAGTTTGTAAAGAGGTGTCAGACGATGAGGAGACACGGTTGTCAGACAGTGGTGAAGTTGTTGTTAGGGGAGGAATTCCGAGGAGGGAGCAGACTGAGGAATCGGAGGATGACGAGGTGACTGACCCAAGCTGGGTTGATATGCCGAGTGAAGACAGTGCTTCTGAGGCGGAGGCGAGTGCTGCACCAGAACAGGTTGTAAGAGGCAGTGGTGTGGCCAGAGGGAGAAGCAGGGCCAGAGCTGGTGCATCAGCAGCAACTGTTTCACGTAGTGAAGCTCCCGTGGCGAGGCCTAGATGTTCGCAAGTCTGGAGGTTCTTTAAAGAAAGTGAGGATGACCGACGGACTGTGGTGTGCAACCTGTGCCACACCAGGATCAGCAGGGGTGCCACCACTACTAGCCTAACCACCACCAGCATGCGCAGGCATATGAGTGCTAAACACCCCACTCAATGGAACCAAGGCCGTTCACCACCTCCTGCGGGTCACACCACTGCTCCTTCCCCTGTGTCACTTGCTAGCTCTGCTAGTCAACCCCCCGCGTCACTCGCTGCCTCTGCTAGTCAACCCCCTGCCTAGGACCCCGGCACGAGCGCCTCCCGCCGGAAAACTACACCTTCGGCCTCCACGATCCTCCACAGTGTCCACCAACGTGTCCCAGCGCAGCGTTCAGCTGTCTTTACAGCAGACGCTGGAGCGAAAGAGGAAATACAGTTCCACCCACCCACATGCCCAAGCCCTCAACGTCCACATCTCCAAATTGCTTAGCCTGGAGATGCTGCCCTATAGGCTGGTAGAGACCGAGGCCTTTCGAAATCTCATGGCGGTGGCTGCCCCTCGGTATTCCGTCCCCAGCCGCCACTATTTTTCCCGATGTGCCGTCCCAGCCCTACACCAGCACGTGTCACAGAACATCATCCGTGCCCTGACCAACGCGGTTAGTGATAAGGTCCACCTAACCACGGACACGTGGACAAGTGCTGCCGGGCAGGGACACTATATCTCACTGACGGCACATTGGGTTAACTTGGTGGAGGCTGGGACCGAGACTGACCCTGAGGCCGCTCATGTACTGCCCACACCGAGGATTGCGGGGCCTACCTCGGTCATGGTCTCTCAGACGTACTATGCCTCCTCCTCCTCCGACCCCTCCTCCTCCTCCACCGAATTACCATCCGTGGGCACGGCGCCTTCAGTCGGTAGCTCTAGGCGCAGCAGCAGTGCCGTGGGTAAGTGCCAGCAGGCGGTGCTGAAACTGCTGAGCTTAGGTGACAAAAGGCACACCGCCCAAGAGCTTTTACAGGGCATCACGGCGCAGACCGATGTGTGGCTGGCACCGCTGAACCTCAAGCCAGGCATGGTTGTGTGTGACAACGGGCGTAACCTGGTGGCGGCTCTTGCAACTGGCAGACTGACACATGTGCATGCCTGGCCCACGTGTTCAATCTAATAGTTCAGCGGTTCCTCAAGACATACCCCAATCTGTCTGATTTGCTCACCAAGGTGCGCCGCATCTGTGCGCATTTCCGCAAGTCGAGCACAGATGCTGCCACTCTCAGGGCAGCGCAGCACCGCCTACAACTGCCCGCTCACCGACTGTTGTGCGACGTGCCCACGAGATGGAATTCCACATTAAACATGTTATCCAGAGTTTACCAGCAGCGCAGAGCGATTGTAGACTGCCCAGATGTCATCTTCCACCAGAACTGGTAGTCAGGTCTCTCAGATTCCTCAAGTCTACAATGAGGAGTGGACGTGGA